>JAPPVO010003074.1:0-12037 GCA_030407325.1 Camellia japonica
GCTGCCGGCAATCAGCATGAACAGTTTTATGAATGTTCTGTCACTGACCCGACTTGTGGGCTTTGATACCTGTATTTAGCTGACTTCTGCAATGAAAAGTCCCATCTTTTTCCATCGTGCAATTCACTTCCCATTATAGTGCAAATAAGCCTCCGGATTCGAAGCCCCCTTCAGTGCAAAACACGTTGGGGCCGCTTAAGTCTCCGGATTCGGAGCGCCCTTCGTGGATATCACGATTGGCTCAATTAAGCCTCCAAATTCGGAGCGCCCTTCGGTGCATGACACCTTAGGGCCGATTAAGCCTCCGGATTCGCAGCTCCTTTCAGTGCAAAACACGTTGGGGCCACTTAAGTCTCCAGATTCGGAGCGCCCTTCGTGGATATCACGATTAGCTCAATTAAGCCTCCAGATTCGGAGCGCCCTTCGGTGCATGACACCTTAAGGCCGAATAAGCCTCCGAATTCGGAGCCCCCTTCGGTGCAAAACACGTTGGGGCCGCTTAAGTCTCCGGATTTGGAGCGCCCTTCGTGGATATCACGATTGGCTCAAATAAGCCTCCAGATTCGGAGCGCCCTTCATAGATATCACGATTGGCTCAAATAAGCCTCCGGATTCAGAGCGCCCTTCGGTGCATGACACCTTAGGGCCGATTAAACCTCCGGATTCGGAGCCCCCTTCAATGCAAAACACGTTGGGGCCACTTAAGTCTCCGGATTCGGAGCGCCCTTCGTGGATATCACGATTGGCTCAAATAAGTCTCCAGATTCGGAGCGCCCTTCGTGGATATCACGATTGGCTCAAATAAGTCTCCGGATTCGGAGCGCCCTTCGTGGATATCACAATTGGCTCAAACAAGTCTCTGGATTCGGAGCGCCTTTCGGTGCATGACACCTTAGGGCCAATTAAGCTTCCAGATTCGGAGCCCCCTTCAGTGCAAAACACGTTGGGCCCGCTTAAGTCTCCGGATTCGGAGCGCCCTTCGTGGATATCACGATTGGCTCAATTAAGTCTCCGGATTCGGAGCGCCCTTCGGTGCATGACACCTTAGGACCGATTAAGCCTCCGGATTCGGAGCCCCCTTTAGTGCAAAACACGTTGGGGCCGCTTAAGTCTCCGGATTCGGAGCGCCCTTCGTGGATATCACAATTGGCTCAATTAAGTCTCTGAATTCGGAGCGCCCTTCGGTGCATGGCATCTTAGGGTTGATTAAGCCTCCGAATTCGGAGCCCCCTTCGGTGCATGGCACCTTAGGGCCGATTAAGCCTCCGGATTCAGAGCCCCCTTCGGTGCAAAACATGTTGGGGCTAATTAAGTCTCCGGATTCAGAGCGCCCTTCGTGGATATCACGATTGCCTCAAATAAGCCTCCGGATTCGGAGCCCCTTCTGCAAATCATATCCCCATTCGGCTCCTAAAGCTCACACGCACAGGCCGATTCATTGCGTTGGTCGGCCAAGTACCTAAGCTGAGCCGAATCAGACTATAATTGAACGCAATGCCATTCGTCAACTCAGCGAATTGGGCACATCTTATGGACACCTTGTTACATACGAAAATTATTACACAAACTACAAGTCCGCATGAACGAAACAAAATATGCCAATATGCGAAATGAGGTGCCTAATTGAATATATAAAAACGCTCAGAATAAGGCACAAACGTTCGAAATGAAACATTTTATTTGATTAAAACAGTAGTTACATAAACGCAACCCGCATTTGAACATTACAATATCCATTTTCAACCTCAAAAGCAAAAAAGGAGAAAAGACGCGTTGGTAAAGCGGCATCGCCAAATCAGCGTTGGAAAAGCGGCATCGCCAAATCAACTCCCGTCGCCCGGAAGTCCTCCACGGCGTGCAATGCCTTGAGCCAACTGTGCCCGAGCCCATGACTTGCACGTCGCCAGACTTCCCCTGGTACCATTGACAATGTCAAGGCAAAGATCCAGGACAAAGAAGGATAGACTCAACGGTCGTTGTCTCTCATTTCGGGGTGATTTGCTTCGACGACTTGAAGACTCATGCCATCTTTCGAACGCCCTACCTCCGTACGGGCGGGATCTCTACTGCAATCAATTGCAGCGCCAAGCTCAGCCGAAGTTCAAGCTTCTCTAACTAACATCCCCACTTATCTCACCCCACACAACAAGTGATGAGGAATCAAGCGTGTTTATTTGCGCGAGGCGTCCATTCCTTTTATTTTCAATACTGGTAGCGATCTCGAGGCCCCAATCCCGAGGCAATTTCATTAACGCTAAACTCCACGAGACGAACGTCGAACGACATTCACCACTGCCTAATTATCCAAACGGCTTTTCGAAACGCATGAACTGGCTGGGCAAGGACAGAATTATCAATTCAACCGGCCAAACATCCAGGCCCCGAGCCGGGTCGAATTTTCCGCAGCCACTCCACTCACTGGTTTTCGGCTTCCTCAAGCAACAACGATCATAGATAAATGGCCTAATTACAATGGCCTCATTCAAGACTAAACGGCTATCACGTATGAGTCGACCTTGCCCATAAGCCGGCGAATCACTGGACATTTAACAGATACTCGGGCCGATCAATGCTTGTACATTTATTCAAGCATGTATGCAATAAAACGAAACACGTGTATGCCGAATACGAACTGCAACGAAATATTTATAAAAGAACGTTTTTATTTAATCAAACAATAAATTACATATTTTTGAACGTGATCTGCGCTCAATTTTACAGTGAGTATCCTTATACGGCGTCACCCTCATCATCACTCTTTTCGACTTCAAAAGCAGAAAACGAAAAATGTTTACTCTGGTAGAATGGCGATGCCGAATCAATGCCCAACGCTCGAAGAACTTCCGCGGCCTGAGATGCCTTGATCCAACCGTGCCTAAATCCACGATTTTCACATCGGCAAACCTCTTCGGCAAGCTTCTCCTTGGTCTTTTCGATTCCAACTTTTCGGCCTTCATGAAAACCTTTTTCATAGGCCCTCCCCTTCGCAGACTCCATTGTGAACATACTCGCCATCTCACGATCAGCGAGCGTGGTACTGATGAGCGCTGGGTAACCCTTTCTTCTACGATTGGGTTTCCCTACCCGACAGGTGGTGCCTGAGCCACCCTAGCCTTCCTTAACTCACGCTCAGCCGCCTCTGCGTGAGCCTCCAAACTTCGAATACGTTCCTCCCTCCTCTCCATTTCTCGGCGGGCAACGCGCAGCTGCATGCCAATTTCATAGGCGGTGTAAAGCCCCTTCACCGCCCCATGAATGCCTTCACGAAATAATTCGTAGTCCTGTCGACCCACTATTGACTACTGAACCTCAGGAGGAAAAATTTGTCGAGCAAACTCGACCGCTACATTTGGATCTCGAACGATCGAGCCCGCTTCTGTCATGGGTTTATTCCCCACAAATACCGCAAAGCTTAATGGGCACGGATTCGCGTCAGATCCCCTCTCGACTCGAGGTTGCGGAGATCTGCCCTGCGACTGCTTGTCCCGCCTGGGTGACCTACTTCGACGACGAGGAGACTAACGCCTCTCTCGATCCCTAGAACTCCTACTTCCTGTGCGCGAAGGTTCACCACCTCGATTCATATCTCCGCCCAGCTCAGCTAGCGTCCTCACTTCCCCTCTGCTGTTAGAGAAGAGTCTGTTCGACATTCACACGATGAATCTTCCTCCAAGAGCTGGAGTTAGTTGTTCACTGAGCTCATAAAAGTTGTATCTTTGTTTCTTTATCCTTTACAGAGGCAGCCCCCTCGAGGCAATCTCATTAATCGCGCAAACCTCAATCGCCCGGCACCGACTGAGTCGACCCTCGTGGGGCAAGGGCAGAATCCATGCGCCCATCCGGCATATAATGTCCATGAGCCGACTACGGCAGGGGCATATTTATTAATCTAGTCGGCTTAAGGGCAGATCCATCAAACTATTCAAGTGCCCCAGCCGGCCCATCAATCGATTCTTCAGAACTCTTTAAGTTTGTCTTTTTCGGCGCCCGAATGATCATGAACCGCCTGGGGCAAGGGCAGATGTATTAATCTAGTCGGCTTAAGGGTAGATCCATCAAACTACTCAAGTGCCCCAGCCGGCCCATGAATCGATTCTTCAGAACTCTTTAAGTTCGTCTTTTTCGGCGCCCGAATGATCATGAACCGCCTGGGGCAAGGGCAGATTTATTAATCTAGTCGGCTTAAGGGCAGATCCATCAAACTATTCAAGTGCCCCAGCCGGCCCATGAATCGATTCTTCAGAACTCTTTAAGTTCGTCTTTTTCGGTGCCTGAATGATCATGAACTGCCTGGGGCAAGGGCAAATTTATTAATCTAGTCGGCTTAAGGGCAGATCCATCAAACTATTCAAGTGCCCCAGCCGGCCCATGAATCGATTCTTCAGAACTCGTTAAGTTCATCTTTTTCGGCGCCCGAATGATCATGAACCGCCTGGGGCAAGGGCAGATTTATTAATCTAGTCGGCTTAAGGGCAGTGTAGACACCCCGTTTTTGACCGTCCTCAAGACTTGGACGTCACCGTTGGAACACTCGGTGATTATCCATGTTTGTGTTCGTTTGGAGTTCCCGGAGTTCTCGGCTACGCGCGCCGTGCCTCAGGACCTCCAGACTCGACCGTTTGTGTTTGGTTTTGCACCAAACACTTGTGTTTTGCCTTGGGAGGGTAGGGAATGCTTTGTGAGGCATCCCTACACACCACCGGCTGGGGCTAGAGGCCACCGGCTGGCTGGAGTTGCCACCGGCACTATATTGTGCCGGTCGGCACTATTTTGTGCCGGTCGGCACTAATTTTGTCAAAATGACATTTTTTGCCGGCCGAGCACTGTTCAGCTGCTTTCTGAGATATTTTCAGACAGCTGTTTAGCTCTTGTTTCCCCTCCATACACGTGTATGGAGGGATGAGCCCTTGGATGACTTAGTTTGTAAGTCTTTGTTGCCTATAAGAGAGAAGGCTCTTCTCTTGGCTCAAGGGTTGAAAAGGTGAACAAAATTCAGAGGGTTAGACATAGGAGAAGCTCTGGTTTAGGGTTTGGAGTTCTATATCTATCATATATCTCTCTTTCTCCTTTGAGCTTAGTGTGTGTGTATTGTCATAATATTGCACATAAACACCTAGTGTCTCACCTTCCTCTTGCAACTGAGATCCTTAAGGCTTGTTCTTGAAGTTCTTGACTGGTTTTGAGCTCAAGGACCCATCCACTCCAACCTTTGTGAAGGTGGTCTTCAAGGGTAAGAAACTTGCTTTATTTACCCCATTTTTGCACCCTCTTTTTGCTTGCTTTAAAACAGTTTTTGTGCTTAGTGATCAACACATAAAAGTTCTGTTTTTTAAGCCTCTTTATTGTTTATTAAGAGTGCTTAGTGGTTTGAGCAAGTTTGACCACCCTTAGGCCTTGAAAAGGCCACTTTTTGTGCCATTTTGTGAGAAATCCGAGACTTTGGTCTTAGGATCTTTTCACCACTGAAATCTTGAGGGATTTCAGTGGTGAGGAGCATGCCTTAGAGTCTCAAGAAGGAGAGGGCCACCCCCTCTCCTTGATGTCCTTGAAAAGGGCAAATTTTGGCTTCCAAAGGAGCTTCATGCTTGAGTGTGTGTTAAGCATGTTTGACTTGTTTTCCATGCTTATATTGCCATGTTATAACATGATTTCAAGTTAGTTTAGGTCTCTTATGCATGCTTAGCATAGTTGCCTTGTAATGTCTCTTTGATGCCTTAACATGTCTAGGTTGCATGCCTTTGTTTTGAACATGTTTTAGGCCTAGACCCATGAAGCTTGTGTGCTTATTTTGCCATGATTTAACTCTGTCCATAGCCATTTGGGTCGATCTTATCATGCATTATATAGCTCCTTTGCATTTGGCTTGTTGGCCTTGAGAGTATGAGTGTGTAGCATGCCATGCTTGCTTCATTTTTGATAGTTTGGAACCATCTAGCATGTTATTTCAGACTTTTTGGTGTGCTTGTATGCATGCTTTAGTTGCCTCTTTAATGCTTTAAAAGCATATGTTGAATACTCCATGTTTTGGTCATGTTGTATGCCTTTGTGCTTGAGCCTCTTAGATGCCATCTAGGTGCTCCTTAGGCTTTGTTTAGGTCTTCTTGTGACCTGTTTTGAGTCCCCTTAGCCTTGTGAGGCTTGGTGGACTTGGCCTTGGTTTAAGCCTTCATGGCTTGTTTCAAGACTTGGGCCATTTGTTGCATATTTGGCTTGCTTTATTGCATGATTTGGCCTCATGTTTTGCATGAATTTCAGAGTTTTCCATGCATGCTTTTAGCCCATGTTTGGCCTCTTCAAGTGTGCTTGAATGTCGCTTGTTTATGCCTTGAGTTGGTACCTTAACATGTGTATGTATGCATGTGTGTTTGGCCCTCATAACTTAGCATGTGGCTACTGATTTTGGGCTTTTTAGAGCTGCCCAATTCATGTTTAAGTCCATCTTTCAATTGGTTTGCATGCTTGCCTTGTATGCTTACTTACATGTTTGCATTGTATTGCCATGTTGCATGTTAGTTGCCATGCTTAGGATTGCATCATATTGGCATGCATGCTAGGCCTCTTGAAGTGAAGTATGATAGAGGTTTGGCACTCTTGTTTGTTTATGTGGTTTGCATGTATGTGAAATCAAAATTGCACTCTTGGTTCTTTGGACCATCATGCATGGAAATGCGCGATTGGTGGTCCGGGAATCGAGGCACATGCCCCTTCGAGTCAATAACATGATAGGGAGTGTGTTTGGTGCATACATGCCTTGAATTGCATTGCCATGCAAGTTTTGCCCTCTGCTGCTGTGAGTTGCAGGTTCTGCAGGTGTTAAGTGCCGACCGGCAGTGAATTGGCAGCCGATAGCTTCAATCAGTGCCGGTGGCCACATCCTTCAGCCGGTGGTGTTCTACCCCAGCCGGTGGTACTCCCCAGTGCCCTGAGAGGCACTCCTGGGATTTTGGTAATTTTCTGAGGAGGATAGCAGGGAAAACAGAGGCACACTTGCATGACAGTGCGATTCCGAGCCAATCCCGAACACGCGCTGCATCCGGCTCTCATCCCGAGGCGGTTTAATGCTTAATTAGATTAATTATTTGTCTAATTAATTCAGTGAGTTTGTAATAATTAATTAGCTTGCGTAGTTAATTATTTGTATTATTATTTCGGTCCCTCCGAGCGAGGGCGAAAAGTGTAATAAGTGTGTGTGAGTGGATGTATGTCTTCCAACCCCCACTTCTTTCTATCCCTTTTATTTACCTGCTTACAATGGTAGATTAGGGCATGTTCAGTTAGCATACCTTATGCAATGCATGTGTGCATTCATGCATTTGTTTACATGCACCGGGCTCGGTACATCATACAAACTGCATCGTACTTTCGATTCCAAATTGAATATGTGATAGTTTTAGCATTTCACATGCCATGTCTAGGATAGCCGAGCCTGCCTAGATTACATCTTTGCATGTGTTGCATTAGACATTTCAGTATGCTTAGGTCCATGCATGGATTTCTAATAAGCTTCTGTTTTGGCACGGAGTACGATGTAAGTATTTTACGCTTTGGCATATCGCATGCGTGTGAATGTTACCATGACAATATGCTTGCCATGCGGCTAATTGCTTACATGATAAACTGTTTGAATGCCTGTGGGTGAAGGTTGGATTGCGTGAGTTGGAACAACTCGTTGAAATCCGTATTTTAGCCTACTTGCGGTAGCATAAACCAACACGTTTTTCAAGAAAAACGGATATGCAATGTTTATTTCCAAATTAGGCAATCTAGTCTATACTTTTGTGCTGTGCGCATAACATAGTAATTCTAGACTAATAACTGGAATAAGAACATGTAATGTTTTCAAAATCGGATATCACGGTTAGTAGAGGCCGGTCTTCGGACCGGGCGAAAGGGGGTGCTCATAGCTGACCTTCCCCGATCGTACCCAAGCTCCCGAGCCAAGTCACTTTGGTGATGACGAACACGTGGCCTTCGGCACCGAGTCAGGGTTTCCTAATTCCCCCATTAAAAATATTTAGGTGGCGACTCTGTAATCTGGCAAAGCAGTCCATGTTTGGCACTACTTTTTCAAAAATCTGTTTTCTTCAAAACGATTTGCCAGATTCGGACTCTTTGGTTCAGATTTAGAACCGCGACACAAAAGGGAGTCCGAACTGTAGCCGAGGTCCCCCGCGGACGTGCTACAGGCAGATCCATCAAAATATTCGGCTTAAGTGCCCCAGCCGGCCCATGAATCGATTCACTAGCATAATACCAAGATATTCAATCTTAGAAACCTCAACAGAATAATCATTTTATCTAAAGTAGTGAAAGGCAAAAATTCTTCACCAACACAACATCACAAACTGCGCATAAGTAGTAGTAAAATGACAAGGTAATTTTCATTAAAAAATTGAGCGCAGATAGTAACCAATTTATACATGAAAACTACTCGGAACCAACAAAAACATACATCAAAAGTGAAAGCATTTCATAAAAATTCGAATGCCTCCCAGATCAATCCTCGGGGTCAGACTCAAGTGGCTCAACGCCCACCTACTCATATAGAATTGGCAAGTCCAATGTAACCCCAGTGGCATCAAGGGCCTTGAGCCAGCCATGTTTGAATCCCCGATTCTCAAACTTGGGGACTTCATCTACGTATTCCTCGAAGGCGGCGCCTTTTCCTACTTCAAACGCGGTAGAAGCCTCAGATTCGATTTTTTCCTTGGCCGCCTTCAATTCTGCTAACTCAGTCTCCACCTCGTTAAGCGCCTCCTTGGCTAGCCTAAGCGATTCTTTGCTCGCGTCGGCCCTATCTTCGGCATCAGAACGGAGCTGATCGGCAGACCGAGCCCTTTCTATTTCGGCTTCGGCTCGCGCAGTCTCCATTGCGGCTCTCATCACCTCAAACTCGGCCCTGCTCTTCTGACTGCAAACGGTCAATCCTCTCAAGGGCATCATGTAATCTGGCAAAGCAGTCCATGTTTGGCACTACTTTTTCAAAAATCTGTTTTCTTCAAAACGATTTGCCAGATTCGGACTCTTTGGTTCAGATTTAGAACCGCGACACAAAAGGGAGTCCGAACTGTAGCCGAGGTCCCCCGCGGACGTGCTACAGTTTCTGGCGACTCTGCTGGGGAGTTTAGAGAGCTTGACTCGAACTCGTGATATCCTGTTTTGACTACACTTATGTGTTTCTTTGCATTGCATGTGCATTGGTGCGCCTAGGACACTGTGTTGGCCATCTGCTATTCCTGAGCGGTTTGCCGAAGGCTTGTCTTGTCAAGGCATGACCATAAGGCTGACCGGTTGCGGGCTCTGCCAGTATGGGAACACAAACCCCGGTTTCACCGGGGCACCCTTTTTGACCATTCGACCTAGTGCATATTCGGAATCCATAGTGACCATTCCAAACTAGGACAGGTTGCTTTACCCGATATAGGTTGTTTGAAACCGCTGCGTGCGTAGTGAAACCCTAGCTCCTAACAAAATAGGACAGGGAAACCCTACCCCAACATAGGGGTGTATTGGCCCTCTTTTATCTGCTATGTGCTTTTAGAATGCATCTCTGCAGGGAGAATGCACATATCAGTTTGCAATCTTTGATATTGGTATTTGGCCCGAGAGCACCAGTGTCAGTTTTTGGGGAATCAGTTATATCCGCGGGTATCAGTTTCAGTTTTGAACAGTGAATCTGGGGAACAGTGATCAGCAGTATAGTACCGTTGTTTGGCCACACCCGTGTTTGATCTGTCTGGGGCTGAAGTTACCGTTTTCTTCTGTTTCAGTTCGAGGAGATTCAGAGAGTTGGGCTAGGATAGCTAGTGCTTTTCTTGCTGAGGCAGAATTTAGCATGATGCAGAATCCAGAAGAGCTTGCGGTCATGACGGCCGCATTGAATCAGGGGATCATCCTACAAGATGAAACTACCGTTGACATGCCGCATCCGCCAGATCGCCGGCTGCGCACCCGGTTTGGGCCCCTCAGCTGTATCAGGCTCGCGAGCCCACTACATTTGAACTAATGGGGATGATAGGTGATCTTCAAGATCCGTGACGGATCTCGCCTATGGAATGACAGCTTCGCCGCCAGTCGCACCATACGTCGGAAGCTTTATACCCCAGGAGCCCCGCTACTGGGACGAATTGTGATTGAACTCAACCAACCGGAGATGACCTCCAGTTATGGTAACGACGCATCAAACCAAGTTCTGAATCAGGCCGAGGCCAGAGATAAAGGCAAGATGGAGGCAGATGCCGACCCTATCGAACAACTGCTGTGGGCAGTAGAGGCCTTGAAAGCCAGGGGGATGAACAAGCAACAGGTATCCGCAGTTATGACAAAAGCTGTGGAGGGTGCTTTCCCCCACTCCGCCTGAGGGCAGTTCCAGTCAATCAGAGAATCGGGACAGGCCCCGTCATGCCAAACAGTTTCTTCCCACTTCCAGCCTTGCATCCGAAAGAATCAGAAATCCAAAGCCGCACCCGCTGATCCATTCGCTAGCGCATCTAGCAAGAGTGTTCAGGCTCCAAAGTACCTGCCCCGAGGGCGCAGGGCCTTCCATCCTCTCCATATGCCTTGTCTAGGGCACTTCTGATCTTGGCCAAAAAGGGGCATCTTACCCCCTCGATCCTAGGCCACTCCCCAAACCCCTTCCAGCAGGCCATGATGCCACTCAGTACTGTGCGTACCACCAGCAGTCAGGCCATGCTACTGATAACTGCTTCCGCCTCCGTCACGAGGTACAAGATTTGATTGATAACAAGGTTATCCTCCCGCCCACCTCGGCCAAATCAATCACTACAGAGTTCTTGGAGTACGAGGACACAGATACGGAGGACACAGATACCGTGAGTATATAATCAGCAGATGAATCGCCTACGGGCAGTGTTTGGTACGTTTTTGGATGTGGCGTTTGGCACGCATTTTTGAGCATCTGCCAACGCTAACCTTGTAAATTCTGACTTGGGGTCGAGTCGGTCTTCTGTTTTGTCTTGAACCTGTCTCATTGTTTTGAGACATTCCTTTGCTTAAGGGTCTGTCTAATTGTAATGAGTCAGTCCCTCTTGTATAGAGTACCATGGTGATTTCGGGGTTGTTGCCTCAAACACCGTCTTGTTTTATAAACAGTTGTTTTTGCTTTTCGAGTCTGTTTCTGTCAGGGAGCCAGTTATGCCAACAAATCAGAATGAAACAGCCGTGGCTATCACGTTCCGTACTTGTTGCTATTTGAGTTGCCGTGCCAGAGGGTGTGAATGGAACGACAGTACACACCGCCTGCTCTCTTGTGCCTTGAACATCGTTGTAATGACCTAAGCTTTCCATAAAACCCTTTTTAACACTGCGGTGATGAAAACGAAGAGGAAGTAATTCCTCAGGTTTTGCAAAATTTTGATCATTTTGAGAAAAAGAGACGCATGCTAAGCTTTTCATGAATGAATTTATACTTGTCGGCGTGAGTACTGAGAAGGACCCTGGCCTGATCCAGACTGGTTCCACACTATCTTCAGCACGAGCGATTTGTTGCTTTCTTGAAAACTTTCAAAAATAAATATTTTGCGCAGTCTCGCGAAGACTTGTGTGGAATCGTTCTTGAGATTGTGTAGCCCAGGATCGCTCTCGGCCTCAAAATTTGATTTATCTGTTGTGAACCGGAATCTGTTCAGAACATCCAACAGTACCATGAAACGCCCGTGTGGCCCGTATTGAAGCAGCCCTCGAGCAAGAGGCCTCAAAGTCAGATCAGGGAGATCAGATCCCACCAAGCAAAGCTCGAAAAGCGACCGCGTTGGACTCTTCCCGTAAATCAACACCACAGTCACTCTCCTGGACACAGAGAGGCTTCAATCTCAAAACCATTTGGCATGGACTTGCTACACTTTTACCCTTTGAGAGGCTCGCTGGGCCGAAAACCCGGAGGGGCGACCCAGGCAAAAGTTAGAGCAAGAAAAAGAAATACAAAAATACAAAAAAGTGAAAAAAAAAAGAGAAAAGAAAAATGCAAAAAAAAGAAGATTGAAAAGACAAAAAAAAAGAAGAGAAAAGAAAGAAAAAC
>JAPPVO010003075.1:0-10990 GCA_030407325.1 Camellia japonica
TATAAAACAACTTTGTCTGCACTGTTTTCACTTCAGAGCACAAAATAGGATTTTGCATAAAATCAAGGCATGGTCGGCCTTATTTAGGCCCGGTCGGGCCTCATTGTGGCACGACCGGCCATCAATGTTTGGTCAGCAGTATGTTTTGCAGAAAACATAAGGTAGTGGCTGAAGGTGAAACAGAGCAGGCCTAGCCAGACAGAGCTGTTCTTGGACACTGTGCATGCAACCCTTGCGCATCCTTGCTTGCATCATTGTTGTAAATTAATGCTCCAAGTATTGTTGTTATTATTATTATTATTGTTTACTTGTAATTGCTATAGCTAATTAACTTAGATAGCTAGTTTATTTCTCATTATTATCCTTATTGTAATAGAGTAGCTAGTTAGTTAATTCCTTAAATTATTCATTTGGTTTTGTAATAATTAGTTTAATTCGGACTCTCGGACTTTGGTTCACACCCTTTTGCATGAGGGCAAATGTGTAATAAGTTGCATGTCTTCCAACCCCACGTCTTTCTCTTTTTTACTTGCTTACTTACGATGGTTAGCATAGAAACATTATTTTTCAAATTAGCATTCTTATGCGTTGCATCCATTGTCTTGCATGCATCCAAGGTTCGACTCATCATACTAACCCAATATCAAATGTTCAAATTCATTACTTGAATACGTTCTTTATCACATGTCTTGAATAAAATCATATGCCATTCTCATAGCCGTGCCTATAAATTACATAATGTGTGCGTTCCATTTTATTCATATTGCATTTCTAATTGTTTTGCTTTATTTTGGCTTGAAGTACTAGGTGAGCAATTTTGAGCTTTAGCATATCACATGAGTGTGGTTGTTACCATGTCAAAGCATACTTCCATGAGGCTAATTGCTTACATGATATAACTGTTTGAATGCCTGTGGATGAAGGCTAGTTGCTTGAATTATGATAGTTTGATTAATGTCCATTTTAAACCCACTTTTTCAAGTGGCATATTCACAAACTCTTTTCAAAAAACAAACATGAAATCAAATGTTCCAATTCTTTCAAATTAGTCTATACTTGTGTGTGTCACATAGTAAAAATAGCTAATAAAACCGGAACAAGAGCATAAAACGTAAATAAAAATTACATCATGATTAGTAGAGGTCGATCTTTGATCATGCGAGTGGAGTGCTCAATTCATGACCTTCCCCTCTTGTACATAAGTTCTCGAGTCGAGACACTTTGGTGATGACGGATAAGTGGCCTTTGGCATGAGTCTTGGGTTTCCTAAATTTTCCAAAAATATTTAGGTGGCGACTTTGAAATCTGGCAAAGCAGTCCATTTTTGGCATTTGATTCAAACACCGATTTTCCAAAAGAATTGTTGGATTTGGACTCTTTTGTGTTTTCACTGTTTCACATTGCACTTTGTGAAATCAAATTTAGAACCACAGGAGTCCAAACTATAGGGCTACTCGTCTTCCGAAAGGAGCACGAAAAGCAAGCTACATCTATATTTGAGATGAAAGACATAGGTGACACAAGCTATGTGCTCGGTGTTAAGACCCTTAGGGATCGCTCTAAGAGACTTCTCGGTTTGTCTCAAGAGGCTTACATTAAGACTATCCTAGAGCGATTCTAGATGCAGAGCTGCAAACCCATAGACATTCATGTTGCGAGAGGCGAGAGCCTAAGCCTTGATATGGGTCCTAAGACTCCAGAAGAGAATGAAAAGATGGCCCGTGTACCCTACGCGAATGCTGTTGGAAGCTTGATGTATGCTATGATGTGTACACGCCCTGACATTTTTTATGCAGTCGGATTGGTGAGTCGTTACCAATTCAACCCAGGACCAGCTCATTGGAAAGCAGTCAAGAGGATATTACGATATCTTAGAGGGACTGTAGATTACACACTTTGCTACCAAAGTTCAGATCTACTTCTAGTTGGCTATTGTGATGCTGATTGGGAAGGAGACTTAGATTAGCGTAAGTCCACTTTAGGATATGCTTTCGTGCTTAGCGATGGTGCTATTTCTTGGAGCAATAAGAAGCAATCCTGTATCGCCTTATCGAAGATGGAGGCTGAGTTTGTGGCTTGTTCATCTGCCGTTCAGGAAGCCATTTGGTTGAGGAGATTCCTTCAGCTTTTAGATATTGTCACACACACTTCAGACCCTGTGACAGCATGGCTACACTCGCTTATGCTAAGGATTCTAAGTACCATAGGAGAACCAAACACATTGATGTGAGGTTCAACTTTATCAGAGACATTGTGGCGCAGAAAGAAGTGATCCTGGAACACATCCCTATGAGTCGCATGGTTATGAACCCCTTGATTAAGCTCATTGTCGGAGATGTTTATCTTACTCATGTTAGGGCTTTAGGACTACATAGGTGGTGATATATGTGTATTCAGTTGAACTCTTGTTTTTTTTTTTTTTTTTTTTTTGGGGGGGGGGGGGGGGGGGATATTTATGCCATCAGTATTCATATTTGTTTCTATTACACATTTATGTTTACTACTTTTTGCTATGGTTTGTGAATTAGCATACACAGAATAAATAAATTTGTTGTTAGCAGGAAAGATTGGCTCACTCACACGAGCAATCACCCTTAGCGCTTAGTAGCGATCAAGGATGAGACTAGTGGCTTATTGTATTTGGAGTCAAGAGAGAGGCTAAAATTATCAACTAGCTATGTCGCCTTAGTTGGAGCCAAGATGAGGTCTTGTTAGAGACCGACCATGGATATGAGAGTACCCACTTTTTCCATGATATGCCAGTTATGGATAGCCAGATGCGAGATCTCATTTGATGCCTGAGAGATGAGCACATAGAGAATTCGAGTTAGACTAGGAAGCAACTTGTGCGCTTAAGAGCGTCTAGACTAAGATCTATATGGTGTGTGAGTTAACATCACTCTTTAGAAGAGTTACTCCACTATAGCATGCATTTGTATTGCATGTGCTTATCGACCCGTTAACGAGGTGAGAGAATGGATCTCTACTTCCTCACCGTGTGAGTCTTAAAAGTCTTTTTTTTTTTTTTCTTTTTTTTCTTTTTTTCTAATGACTTCACTTTGTGTTTTTTGTGACCTTTGACTATGTCATAAGATGAGGAGTTGATGTTCGGCTACTTTGGTATGTTGCCTGCAGTCATGTATGATTCGGCTTTAAGGGACATTACTGGGAAAGCGGTCAATTCCAAGTTAAATGATAAGAGGGCAACAGGAAGATCATCTAGTTCTACATCTCTGCTCTATATTCACTGTTGACAACTCACATCGCTCTGTATGGGATGTTGATTGGGTGTGAATATAATGCGGGACGTAGGAGGGTTAAACATGCTCTTTGAGGGATTAGAGTTGTTTTGGACTAATGTAACTAGATGGGTCTGGGTACATGAGACACTATTTCTATTCTTTTTGGGTTGATATCCCTATGCTGGCTCATTTTGAGTTTCTAGTATAGAGCTCCCACATGCAAGGGTTCTCACCGGTCGCACGGTTCATTGGCTAGTATGAGATTGTTCAATATTTGAGGATATTGAGATAGAGATGTGGCAGTGTCATGGAGATTGAGATAGAGATGTGGCAGTGTCATGCCAACTCATGTGCGAGTAGGAGATGTTGGAAATTGGGCCGGGTATTGAACCTGGATTTAGGCGCCCATGTGGCATGACCCATGACCCATTCAAATTACCCATGTAATTTGAATTTGAAATTTCATGACTATCCTATTTGGATAACCAACTATCAATTTCTATATCTATCATATCTTATCAAGAGATATGGATAGATGGTTAGAATCTGGCCTATATATTAGATACGATATATAGGATGTGGGATGAATCAAATAACGAATGAATTTTTCTCATGCTCTCTCTCTAACCCTCTCCCATTAGAATAACGATCAAACCTTCGCACTGTGACTAGAGTGGGTGATACTCATACTGTGGTATCATTCCATTGCTTGGTGTTCTTAGTTCATGGTTGTGAAGCACGTGATTTACCCACAAGGTTCTTCGTTTCGAATTCTATCACATAAGGTATGGTTTGAATCTTTTTACCCGCGGCGCTATCCGTGTCTTATAGTTGGTATGGAAAGGAAGGGTTAAAACAGCAGGCTATCTACAGAACATTGGGGTACTGAGTAGCAGTGTGGAGAATGTGTGTCCCTTTTGTAAGAACGAACCAGGAAATGTGAACCATGTTTTTCTGCTATGCCCTGTGATCCGGAAAGTCTGGTCAAGTCTATTGCAGTGGTGGGAGGTCCCATGGGTGACACCTGCAACTGTGGAGGGACTACTTCAGTGGGGGTTAGGTGCTAAGTTTAAAAAACAATTATTGAAAATCTAGAAGCTTGTACCTATGGCTATGCTTTGGTCAGTATGGAAATTAAGAAATGAATGTCTATTTAAAGCCTGTGTACCTAATTCGATGGAGTTAGATGATATGTTGAAGGCAAGGGTGGCAATTTGGGCAAAGTCTATTCTGCTGGAAGTGCCTTATTCAGTACACAAACTGGTGGAGTGTCTAAGCCAAATCAGATTTTGTCAAACTAATCTGTGTGTTTGGTTTGAGTTTTTTGGATTAAAGTTTTTTTGAAAACTGAGTTTTTTTTTTTTTTCGTATTTTTTTGTTTTTAGTGAATATTTTTAAAATTTTAAGTAATTTTTTTACTTTTTTAAATGCACCTTACTTAGATGTATCTAAAAAGTAAAAAATTTGTGAAAAATATTTTTAAAAATTAATAAATACATGAAAATAAGAAAAATATACTGAATTCTCGTTTTTTTTTTTTTTTTTGTATTTTTGTATTTTTGATATTTAGTGAATTTTTAAAAGATTTTTTTTTACAAAAATTATACTTTTTATGTGTATTTATGTTAGGTGTGTCTAAAATTTTTTTTAAAAAATGCTTAAAATATTAAAAAAATTCAGTAAAAAAAATAAAAAATGAAAACAAGGAAATCAAGAAAGTAGAATTTTCTAAAAAGTGTTTTTGGAAAACCAAAAACAAGCGAAGTGATGTTGCTTGACTTGTTGGCTGCTACTAGGAAGCCTTTTTCTGGTTTTGTTCATTTTCTCTTTTCTACTTGGGTTGGTTTCTTACCAACTGAGGTGGGTGTAATCATATGATTGTGCTTGCTCCTTGGTGCCAACTTAGTTGGAATTGTTTGTTCCATAGTTCTAAATATCGGCCGGTATGTACCGTACCAACCGATTCATAACGGAAAATTGGACTGCCAATTCGGATATGGACCGGTATACCGGTGAGAATGAAATTCACAGCCGTATCATCTGATTCTTGATACGTATCGGCCTGAATCTGATACATGGAGCGATACAGTTCCAATACAGATTTGCCATCGCCGGTACAGATGAAATTGTGCTCTGTTTTATGCTCTGTTTCTGTTTTGTTGTTTATGTTTATGTTTATGTTTTGTTGTTGTTCTATTGTTCTCCCTGAGGTGCTAGCTCCTATTCAAAGTCCGAAACTAGACTAACCTCTCTTGTCAATACACATCAATATTTCTTCAATTATTTTGGATTCTTTGTATGTTGGTTTCTCTTCTTCTACTGGACTATTTACTAGTAACCAACCACTATATTCTTGGGTGGAGCTTTAACAAAAGTAGGCAACCACAGAACCTATGCAACTTGCAAGCTTCTTTCTATGCTCTGTTTATGTTTTGCATTTCAAATTTTTTTTTTTCTGTTTCGTAATTGCCTTTTTAAGCTATTGTTCTGCAATTTTTGAGATAGAGAGAGGAAGAGAGAGAGAGAGAGAGGATAAGTTTTTTTTAAGCCACTGTTAAGGTTTTTTTTAAGCCACTGTTCTGTACCTTTTAAGCCATTGTTTAGGGTTTTTTTTTTTTTTTTTTTTTTTTATACACCTATACCTTTGTTTATATTAATATATATATTTATTTTTTTCTCAGTTGAGCAAGGGAAAAAAAAAAGAAAAATAAATATTGAAATCAAAATCAAGGCTAAAAGTGCTCCTACATATCAAAATTTTGATTAAGATGTGATAAACTAAGGCTAAAAGAGTAAAAAAAAAAAGCATAAAATTGAGTTTTAGAGGGATTGTTAATGATTTTTAAAATTTCACGGCCTCGACACCCCATTCCCTATACGTACCGTCGATATTACCGATACTGATACTCCGCGATCGATACCGTTACGTTACCCGATACCGCGATTTAGAACTATGGTTTGTTCTCTTCTATTGATGTAATCAAAAGTGGTTCGTAGCTCGAATATTTCGGGCTCGAATGGCTCGAAATTACAAATTTCTCTCTCCTATCGATCTTTTCCCTCTCCGCCTTAGCAGTCAACTCCATTTTGTAGCTCTCAAGAAATCAACACTCTCACCTCTCTCTCACTCTCGCCTTATCCTTCTCTGCTGTCTATCTCTTCACTCTCACCTCTCTCTCACTCTCGCCTCATCCCTCTCTCCTCTCTATCTCTTCACTCTCGCCTCTGTCACCTGTCTCTTGAAGGAGTACGAAGGAAGACGAGACGGGGGACGAAGGACGACGAGATGGTAGACGAACCACGACGGAGGATGGAGGACGACGAACCACGACGGAGGATGAACGGGAGCCTGTGATAGCGAATCTGAGGTAAATGAAAAATCGCAAAGTTAGGGTTTTATGTTTGGCTTCAATTTTTGTAGAAATTAGTCGATTGGGAGTGTTTGGGGTTAGATTTTGCTTGCAATTTGTGTTAGGGTTTGGGATTTGGCTTTAATTTGTGATGTGTTAGGGTTTGGGATTTGCCTTTATACATGTTATTAAGAATGAACTCTGTTATAATAGATATAAAACAGAGTAGGTTTGGGATTTGGGAATGATGATTCAAGACTTTCAAATTTCCAATAAGCCGAGTTTAACATCTAAAAGTATAAATCCATATGATTGCTCAATGTTTCCTGCTAAAATAGCACATGGTCTTCTAAGATGGCAAATAGTGCCTCAATCCTATATCTCAAGGCTCAAACTTTGGTCACCTCAAGGCATGTGGTTCCATGCCATGTGTTGCCTCATCTATTATCATCACGACACACTAAGCTTCACCAGTTCTCCTCAAAAGGCCACCGAAAAACTGAAAAAATGATGCATGACCCTCCTTTATGTGAGCCTCATACAAGAAAATTTTCATTATTGAGACAAAAGCAAATAATAGGATGATTTTGGATCATTAATTTAAAGTCATTCTTAGCTATGTTATCGGTTCAGTTGCATGCTCCTATATAATTGCCCTTACATTTTATTCTAACATGAAACTAAATCCCTTCGGTCTTCATTAGCACACAGCACCCCTACCCCTCCTTATGAACCAAAAACCCTTTATTTGCTTGCTGAGATAACATAGAGAAAACTAGATAGATAAATACTTAACATCAATATAAAACTTTTGAACAAACACATTCATGATTTGGAACGAAACCTCTCATTCAAAGATAACATACTCAATCTAATTCAACTTCGCAGCTTTGTTGAGTTTAGTTTTTTTTTACAATCCAAAAGAAACCCATAAGATTCAATATTTTTGTTTTCCTAATAGTTTGTACTCTCAATAACCAACAGGGTGAAATCAAAATCCTATGAATCTACGATAGTTTCAAGATTTGTAAATTCCAACAAAAACTATTCAATTCTTGAACTTACTAGTCTTTACTGATTTGTTAATACATTTTTAAGATACAATAAAAATGGGGGCCTATGGTTCGATTGGTGGACAACATTTGCCATACCAAATGAGTGGGCCAGAGGCCAGTCTGATCTGAATAATAGAATGAATGGGCCAGAGGCCGTTTTGACATGAACGAATGGGCCTGGAGGCCGTTTTGACATGAATAGATGGGCCGGAGGCCGTTTTGACATGAATAGATGGGCCGAAGGCTAGTTTGACACGAATAACAGTTTGACACGAATAACAGTTTGACACGAATGACAGTTCGACACGAATAACAGTTTGACACGAATGATAGTTTGACACGAATAACAGTTTGACACGAATGATAGTTTGACACGAATAACAGTTTGACATGAAGGTATGAATGGGCCAAAGGCCAGTTTGACCTGAATGATACGAATGAATTGGGCCCGAGGCCATATGATGTGTTTGGAACCGCAGTTACTTAACTTACATATGTCTATGTATGTGTGTATTAGTTAGAAATATAAACTGGGCCCAAGGCCGTTTGGGGTATATTGTTCCAATGTATATTCTTTATTTGATATTATTCACTGGGCTTTCACTCACGCTCATTCATGTGTTTGTAGATGAGCCTAGAGAGATCCAGACCCAGCCTCAGTGAAGTCTGTGTGGAACAACCAAAGTTTTGAAGAGTCAGCCCTTGCGTCTCACGCACGAGACACGTCTTCGCCCTTTTGCCATTCTGTGTATTTCGTCATGTTGGCGAGGACTTTGGTATACGTCTATGTATAGTTTTGTTTGGCTGACTTAGATTTGAATGATCCTGTCTGTACAGAACCATATGTTACTATACTTTCGGTGGTGAGTTATTAACATATGTAAATGTGGAATGTTATGATGTGCATATAAGCACGGCTCTATGGGCAAAGTTTCAAATTTGCTCCCGTTTGGCCCCTTTACTCTGATGAGTTTTGTCTTATTTGGTTTGAGGCCATAGGTAATCTCGTGATTACTGGCCGGTTATGGCCTTAACCCATAGGGGCAGGTTCGGGTCGTGACATCTTCGTTGGCCACATTTCCGGTGACATCGATCGGATGTCGACCAGGCTCAATTACAGAAAATGCATATAGAGTAATTTGAGTGAAACAGTCTGTTTAACAGCGAACGCTATTGTTTGATGTTTATGAATGATATTAATTTTTCTCATTAATTTTGTTTCTTGACAGATCTTTCAACTTCCTAGTTTGTGATATGATCTTTGATCATATTTGTCAATCACGTTTTGTTATCATTCATATTTGACATTCACATTTTGTTATTAGCAAAATATATTCAGACCAAAATATAAGCCACCCAAATTTGTTGAGATCAAAGATCGTATCACGAACCACTTGTCTGAACAAATTTGGTCTGAACAGATTGGGTGACTCTCATGCTGGCCTTTACTAATACTCAAACCTTTTCTTTAATGGGTTAAATTATCAATTTAGGAAGTACGAATACAGATACATAATATACATGGCGATAAGAACACTACAAGAAAATGCACAATTGGCGACTAAAATAAGCATTTTCGTCGCTGAAAGTAGTACAAATGGCGACTAAAATCAGTTTAGTCGCCAAACCTGAGCACTTTTGCCGACTAAAGCAATTTAGTCGCCGAATATAGGGCCTTTAGCGACTAAAAGTCAGTTTAGTCGCCAAATATAGTAGTTTTAGCGACTGAAAAAATGTTAGTAGCTAAAAGGAACGGTTTTTGCCGACTAAACCATTTAGTCGCCAAAACTATAGGTTTTGGCGACTAAAAAATTCTTTGGTCGCCGAATATAGGGCCTTCACCGACAAACATATTTTTTGTAGCTAAAAGTGGACAATTTGGCGACTAAAACTGAGTTTAGTCGGCAAAAGTGGATGTTTTGGCGACGAAAAATGAGGTTAGTCGCCGGAAGTACTTTTTTTGGGCGGAAATTATTTTTTTTTTGCGACAAACCAGCATTTAGTAGCAAAATGGCATAGAATTGGCGACTAAATCTGAATTTTAGTCGCCAAAAGTGCTCTAATATTTTTTTTTAGTAAATACTTTATTTTTTTACATAAAATACATTAAATAAAAATAATTATTTATATATATAGTTTGTATTAATACCGGCATAAATAGTATATAAATAATATAAGTCGCATTAATATTCGCGTGAAAGTGTAGTGGCATAGTGGGGGAGAGAGTGTTGCAAAAGTTTGACAAAAGGCATAGTGGAGGTCACCGGTTCGAAACTGAGCAGCAGCAAAAGGGAAAAAAAAAATTTATTTTTGAAAATGCTTTCAGCGACTAAATACTTTAGTCGCCAAAGGTTTAAATAATAAAATAAAGAATTAACTATTGGCGACAAACCGTTTAGTCGCCAAAGGTAAAATTCCCAAAAACGAAATTGAGTATTGGCGACGATTCCTTTAGTCGCTGAAGACCATAGAATTGGCGACTAACTGTTTTTTAGTCGCCAAAGGAATCTGCGACCATATATTGGCGACAAAATGGGCGACGAAGATTTTTAGTCGGGAAAAGCCGAATTTCAGCATTTGGCGACTAAAAACAGGACCTTTGGCGACTAAAAATTTAGTCGCCAAAGGTGTTTTTTCTTGTAGTGGAATACGGCGATACGCCAAAATCGGAAAAAGTAGAATACGGGTACGGCGAAAATACATTCGTAAAAAAAATTATTTTTTATAATTTTAATAATATAATATGCATGAAAATAAAACCTATAGCAAATTAATAAATAAAGAGAAGGATTCCTATTACTAACATTAAAGTTCCTAAAATTAAAAATTTGGTAAGAAATACTTACATTAAGCAGTGTAGGGAAACACACACACACACAAAAAGAGAGAGAAAGAGAGAGAGAGAGTAATGAATATTGACCATTGAAAAAGTATAAATATAAAATAAGAAAAAAATTGAAAAAAAATGATATACTTGTATAGCGTATTAAAACATAAAAAATAAAAAATTAGAAAAAAAAATTTGGCTAATTATTTGGTGCATCCTTGCATATCCCTAACGTATCATGTTGTATCCCTCAAGTGTCTTTACGTATCCATCTTGTATTTGAAATTTAAAAAAAAAAATTAAAAATTGAATATTTATTTGATGTATCCAATACTATCAAACGCATATCCATCCGATATATATCCGATACTCATATCAACATTTTTGAAGTTCTTCATAGTTAAACATCTGGTGGTGCCCATAGATGGCACCTTCTTCTCCTAGGACTTTGTGGTTTAGTCCAAGTCAGTTAACTATCATCCAATAAGGGATGAGTTTATACCTAGCTCGTCTCAC
>JAPPVO010003076.1:0-14671 GCA_030407325.1 Camellia japonica
ATGGTTAAACTTCGTTAGCAAAGAGTTAGCCGTTTTCATATAGGCCGCCATACGGTCGTTTTTGCAGCGTACTGCCCCTTTAGCTTGGTTGATGACCAATTTTGAGTCACAAAACACTAGCAACGCCGAGCGCCGAGAATATGTGCATTTCGTAGACCGGCTAAGAGGGCTTCATACTCGACCTCGTTATTTGATGCTTCGAAGCCAAGCTTGACGGCCTGCTCTATTACTGCGCCGCAGCCCCGTTGGTTAGACGATCCATCACAGTATAGCTGCCAAATATCCCCGACATAAATTCTCCAGTTCGGCTTTGATCGAACTTCAGCCTTTGGAAGAACGTCGGCAGGTTTAAGGTCGGAAAGCTCGCCTGTGAATTCGGTGACAAAGTCGGCCAGCACTTGTCCCTTGATTGCGGTTTTGGGTAAAAACTGAATGTCATATTGGCCGAGTTCAAGAGCCCATTTTGAAACACGTCCTGATGCTTCTGCACTCCGTAGTACTGATCGGAGGGGATAATCTGTTATCACCCCAATGCTATGCCCCTGGAAGTAATGCATCAGTTTTCTTGCTGCCATGACCAAGGCTAGGATGAGTTTTTCCAGCGGAAGATAACGTGTCTCGACATCGACCATTGCCTTGCTCACATAATACACTGGCCGTTGCTGCCCTTCCTCTTCTTTTAATAGTACGGCGCTGACGGCCCTATCGGAGACTGCCAGATACAGAATGAGGGGGTCACCGGCAGCTGGTGTTGTCAAGAGAGTACTGACCGGAGGTAAGTCTTGAGCCCGATGAAAGCTGCTTCGCACTCGCGCGGACCATTCAAAAGCTTTGCCTTGACGTAGCGTCTGGAAGAATTGTCTGCAGCGGTCTGTTGACCGACTGATGAATCTATTGAGTGCAGCGGCCATCCCCATCAACTTTTGGACTTTTTTCACTGATCGGGGGGAACCGAGTTCCAAGATTGCTGTGACTTGCCTCGGGTTGGCTTCGATTCCACGGTGGTTGACGATATAACCCAGGAATTTGCCGGAGCCGATTCCAAACGCGCACTTGGAGGCGTTCAGTTTCATTCTGTATTTGCGCAAGATGCCGAATGTCTTCTCTAGATCGGCTATGTGATCCTGTTCTTCTTTGGACTTGACCACCATATCGTCGATGTAGACTTCCATAGTGTGGCCGAGTTGTTCTTTGAACATAACGGTGACCAGTCTTTGGTAAGTTGCCCCTGCATTCTTCAGCCCAAAAGGCATAACTTTGTAGCAGTAGGTTCCTCTTAGGGTGAGGAATGCAGTTTTGTCCTGGTCATCTGGATGCATGGCGATCTGATGGTAGCCTCTGTAAGCATCGAGGAAACTCATGCGTTGGTGGCGCGCTGTTGCATCGACGAGTTGGTCGATTCTAGGTAAGGGAAAGCGGTCCTTGGGGCAAGCTTTGTTCAGATCCGTGAAGTCGACGCACACTCGCTAAGTTCCATTTTTCTTCTTCACCACCACTGTGTTGGAGAGCCACGTGGGGTAGGTGACTTCTCTAATTGCCCCGGCGTCAAGCAGTCTGTCGACTTCTTCTATGACGGCAGCAGTGTGCTCTGCGGCAGACCGACGGCCTTTCTGAATGATGGGCTTGCATGTGGGGTCGACTTTCAGGTGGTGCTATGAAACTAATGGGTCTATACCCGGCATCTCGTACGGAGTCCACGCAAAGACGTCGAGGTTGGCGAGTAGAAAGGAGATCAGCTGCTGTTTATCGGCTTGGTTTAAAGAGGTGCCGATCATGAAGAACTTTTCCGGGCTTCCATCGATGTCAACTCAGTTTAAACCTTCTGTGGCCTTTTCGCTTGGATGTCGCCCGACGTCATCTAGGATTTCCCAATTGGGTACCTCAATGGAGTTTACCTGCAATTCCTTTGGCATTTTGGCGGCCAGGAGGTAACATGCTTGTGCCGATTTTTGGGAGCCGCGGATCTTCTTAATGCCGTGTTCTATTGGGAAACGTAACAATTGATGGTAGGTGCTTGGGACGGCCTGCAAGGTATGTAACCATGATCGCCCCATGATGAGATTGTACGGCGATGGCAGCCGGACGACCAGGAATTCTACATCTACCGTTCTGGAACCCGCTCGAACGGGTAGGTTGATCTTTCCTAGTGGGTATTCGGGGTTGGCATTAAAGCCGAATAGTGGATAAGGGGCCGGAGTCAGGTCCGATTCGGTGAACCTGAGTTCGATGAAGGTTTTATAATACATGACCTCCGAAGTGCTGCCCTGGTCTATAAGAACGCGTTCGACGGTGAACCGGTTTACGCGTAGCGCGACAACCAATGGATCGATGTGAGAGAGTGTTACGCCGATCAAATCAGAGTCGTCGAAGGTGATGCTTGGCGATTCTCGGGGTCGCTTTGCTGGCGTGAGTTGCTGCTGAGGGCCTGGGAGGGACTGGATTGCATGTACGGCCGGGGCTTTCGGCAGGCTGTATATCATATGGATGTTATCACGCGGAACACTTCGCTGGAGACGTTCTTCTTTTGTCAGCTCCTCGAAGTAATCAGCTGAAGCACAACGAGCGTCGGTGTTTTGCTGTCGGGCCCGAGACCGTAGATTGCCTGCCCTTGGGGGTCGCTTAGAAACCTGGCGCACTGTTTGCTTGGACTTTGCTATTTCCAAGGCCAGATCGCGGCGAAGGCGCTCGTTCTCAGCGATGGTGTTGTCTAAACTATGTTTGGTCTTTTTGGCTCGTTCCATGATGGCTAGCATCGTCTCCTGTGCTGAAGTCGTTTGTGAATCGACATTCAAGGCACGTCTTGCAGCGATGATTTCCTTCTCGAGCATATTTGCCGGAGTGAGGTCGACTCTCTGTGTGATCACGTCGGTGGCTATCGGAGAATCTTGAGTCACGCCTTCCATGGATATACTTGAGTATTCCCACAGACCCCGCCAGTTATGGGGAAGTGGTTTTGGAAATACTCTTCCGATCCTGGGAGACGCTCTTGATCCTCAGCTAGTCACCTGCAAGGACAAACACTCCGGTTGGGGGTGCCGGGGTTAGCACTCCGATGGGCAAGTCAGTTCTTATACTTAAGAAAGCTTGTTTACTAAGTTCAGTGAAGTGATTCTTACATACCTTTCTAAATCTGAAGCTCTTGTATTTATACTCATTCTTTGGACCTCGGGTCCAGAGCCCACTTTTTACTTATTATCCTTTTGTTTATTCCAACATACATCTCCCCGTCTATTCGGCGATCTCAATGTATTCGGTATCTTAGTTGATTAGTACGGAGCCGAACAATCTCTGACTTCTGGGATACATCCCTTCCAACTCTTCTATTTATTCGGCTCCCACAGTTAATTATATGAACTTGGTCTAACTGTCACATTTTCTGCTACTAATTGTTTGGTGCAGGACCCTCAGACGGGGCAGACTATTGGGATCGGCCATAAGCACGGACGTCTCTATAAGCTCATTCACCTTCATGTTCCTGACTCTCCTCAGATCGCTGCTCCTGCATCTGTTTCCTCATTATCTCCTTTTCATCTTTGGCATTGTCGCTTAGGGCATATTTCTGTTAATCGCTTAAAGTCTTTGGTTTCTAGTGGACAATTGGGTCCTGTAATTCTAGATAATTTCGATTGTATACCCTGTCAACTTGCCAAACAACCTGCTTTATCATTCAATAAAAGTACTTCTGTTTCCTGTGCACCTTTTGATTTTATACATTCGGATATTTGGGGCCCTTCCCCTACTACTACTATGGGGGGATCTCGTTATTTCGTTATTTTTATTGATGATTTTTCACGGTTACTTGGATTTTTTTCATGAAAACTCGGTCTGAACTTAAACACCTTTATTATAGATTTGCCCAAATGGTCCACACCCAATTTTCCAAAACCATCAAACTTTTTCGCTCTGACAATGCTATGGAATATCGGGATTCAGATTTCCTTTCCTTTCTTCAGAATCATGGTACACTGCCTCATCGTTCCTGTGCTGGCACGTCCCAGCAAAATGGCCGTGCTGAACGGAAACATAAGCATATTCTTGACACTACTCGCGCTCTCCTTCTCTCTTCTTCCTGCCCTGAAAACTTTTGGGGAGAAGTTGCCCTCACTGCTGTCTACACTATCAATTGTGCTCCTACCCCTGTCATCCATAATCAAACTCCCTTTGAACGTCTGCATGGCACTCCCCCTCCATATACTAATTTTCGGGTTTTTGGCTCTGCCTGCTTTGTTCTGCTTCAATCTCATGAACACACCAAGCTTGAACCTCGTTCTCGTCTTTGTTGCTTTCTTGGGTATGGAATTGAACATAAAGGCTTTCGCTGTTGGGACCCTCTCTCTAACCGTCTTCGTATCTCTTGCCATGTCGTTTTCTAGGAGCACAAAATGTTTTCCTCCCTATCCTCCTTTCACTTACCCGCACTTTCCACTAATGTACTGTTTACTAATCCTTCCATCGATTTCTTCTCTGATGATTTTGATACAGGTTCCTCCTTCATTGAGACGCCCTTGCTCACTCCTGATCCCGTCTAGACTGCTCTCCCTAAAGGTCCACCTCTCATTGCACCACCTCCTTCTCCACCGGTTCTTCCTCCCACCGATTCTTCTACGGGTCGACCACACCGGGTAACTCAACCTCCTATCCATCTTCGTGATTATATTGTTGGGTCTACTGCCTTTTCTACTTATGAACCTACCTCCTATCGTGAGGCTTGTACTAATCCTCTTTGGCAGCAAGCTATGACTGATGAGCTTTGGACAAAACTCATACTTGGGATCTTGTTGATCTTCCTTCTGGCAAAACTGCGATTGGCTACAAATGGGTTTACAAAATCAAGACTCATTCTGATGGCTCTATTGAACGCTACAAAGCTCGTCTTGTTGCCAAGGGTTTTAACCAGGAATATGGGATTGATTATGAGGAAACCTTCTCCTCTATTGCTCGGCTTACCTCTGTTCGCAGTTTACTTGCTATTGCTGCTGCTCGCCACTGGGAGCTCTTTCAGATGGATGTCAAAAATGCTTTCCTCAATGGTAATCTTCTTGAGGAGGTCTACATGCAACTTCCACCTGGGTCCACTTTTCCACCTCATAAGGTTTGCAAACTACAGCGTGCCCTCTATGGCCTCAAGCAAGCGCCCCGCGTTTGGTTTGCTAAGTTCAGTTCTACCATTCATGACTTCGGGTTCACTTCTAGCTCCTATGACTCTGCTCTTTTTATACGGACTACTCCTCATGGTACCACTCTTCTCCTTCTGTATGTGGATGATATGATTATCACTGGTAATGATGCAGCTGGTATTCTCTACCTCAAACGTTTTCTCTACCGTCAGTTTGAGATGAAGGACCTTGGTACTCTTAACTACTTTTTAGGCCTTGAAGTCTCTCATGATTCTACTGGTTCTTATTTGTCACAGGCCAAATATGCATCAGATCTTCTGGCTCGTGCTGGTCTTACCGATTGCAAAACTACCTCTACTTCAGTTGATTCTCAGATTCGTCTCACTCCTCTCGATGGGGATCTCCTCTCTAATGCTACTCTTTATCGCCAGCTCGTCGGTAGTCTTGTCTATCTCACAGTGACTCGTCCTGACATTGCCTATGCTGTTCACATTGTTAGTTAGTACATGTCGGCTCCTCGCACTCCCCACTATACTGCTTTACTCCATATCCTTCGATACCTCAAAGGCACTCTGTTCCATGGCCTTTACTACTCTGTTTCCTCCTCTCTTGAACTGCGTGCCTTTTCTGATGCTGATTGGGCTGGAGATCCTACGGATCGACGCTCCACCACGGGATTCTGTTTCTTCTTAGGGGATTCTCTTCTTACTTGGCGTAGCAAGAAACAATCCCTCACTGCCCGTTCTAGTACCGAAGCTGAATACCGAGCTCTTGCTGATACTACTCAGGAACTTCTCTGGCTTCGCTGGCTCCTTACTGATATGGGTGTTTCCTCTTCTGGCGCTACCTCTCTTTATTGTGACAATTAGAGTGCCATTCAGATTACTCACAATGATGTTTTTCATGATCGCACCAAGCATATTGAGATTGATTGTCATTTCATTCGACAGCATGTTACACGTGGTACTGTTCATCTTCTTCCTATTGCTTCTGCCGATCAACCTGCTGATATTTTCACCAAGGCTCATCCTCCTGGGCGCTTCCGTGATCTTGTTTCCAAACTCAACTTGGTGGATGCCTACCCTCCTTGAGTTTGCGGGGGGCTGTTAATATATAATATACATTAGATAGTAATATACATTAGATAGTACATTCGCTAGCTGTAAAGACTGTAAAGGGCAAACACCACTACCACACTTTCAGCTTTAGCATTATAGCTTTTATATTTCTTAATGTAAAGTATGTTTTTCCTTTATGCTTTCGGTGCTCCAATGTATCCCTCTCCTCTTTATAAAGAGAGTGCATTCTCTTTGTAAATGAGACATACAATTACAGATTAATACAAAGCTATTCAGTTGCTCTCTCTCTC
The DNA here is from genome assembly GCA_030407325.1 of Camellia japonica. Lineage (NCBI taxonomy): Eukaryota > Viridiplantae > Streptophyta > Magnoliopsida > Ericales > Theaceae > Camellia > Camellia japonica. Next base: position 6,487 of record JAPPVO010003076.1, read on the forward strand.
TCACTCTCTCAAACTATTGTTTCAAATAGCATGCCAATATATTGGAGATGAGCCTAATAGCTTTTGGAAACACACACAAGTAAAATTCCACACGGAGGCTATGTTTGTCTGGCTTGATATGGTCTTTGGATTTGGATTAATAATCTCATAAATTGCATAATTCAAATGGTATAATCTAATGTTTGGCAAAAAGGAAATTAGAAAGAATTAATAGTTTATTTGGACATAGTAATCCTTATATGAAGAACTATTGAATCCCAAAGGGGTGTGATACAAAATGAAGGACTAAAGAGAAGTTTAGCCTAATTAATTCAACTGTAAAATAGATAGAAATTGAGAGATTTGGTCAAAACCCCTTCATAATAAAACTTTAATGCATAAAGGATAAGTATAAAAAATTTCCTTAAAAAGTCCAACACATACCACTATTATCAAAATATTAAACTTTAAAATAATATAACTTTTAATGTAAATGTCGATTTTAATAAAATTAGTATTTTTAGAATTATTTCATTAAGATTTATCAAATAAGATCCATATTAACTATGAAATTTTTAATATATATATATATATATATATATTTATTTATTACCGTTGAAATTGATGTAATAACAGTAACATGTTATTCTGTTTGACAATTACTCTGCTTGACAGTAATATGTTACTTTGTTTGATAATAACATGTTACTCTGGTAATATTATCCAAGAAAAAAGAAGAAGAAAAAGATATTTTATTTTATTCTTACTCAATTATGTGTTTTCTTTTTAGGGGGTTTATGAAACAAAATAAATTGAACTCTCCTTTTCACCAAATAAGGGTCCAATGGACGGGTTGTGGCTAAATTTTCCATAAACAGGGATTTGTTAATCTCTTCTTAAGATCTTTAGCCAATTCAAATATAAGATAAGATACAATTCGATTCGAATGGATTGATAATACAATCCTAGACATGCTAATTTCATTTAATCTAACTTGTCCTAACAAACATGGCTGAAATGGAACAAAAATGTGAGTGGTACACGGATTCGGCCAAATACCTTTTTACGTTGTGTTTGGTTGAGGGATTTGGAAAGGGAAAGAGAAAGAGAAAGGGTAAGGAAAAAGGTAGGTAAAATGTGAATGAAATATATCTATATTTCATCTAGTTTCACACACCTCTTTCCTTTTTCTTTTCAAATTTTTTCTCAAATCCTCCAACCAAACACAATATTAAGCTTACACTTTTGGGTCAAGTTTAAGCTAGGTATATAAAGCCCAATAAATGTTGGCCCAAATCTACCCAATTCTAATTAGTGGTATCTCAGTCCAACTTGATCCTAAGGCCCAAGTTACATCGACAATGGAAGAAAAAATGAATAAATTACATCGATCTCTTTGAAAAAAATATAAATTTATAATTTTGATATAATTATATTAATTTCTTTTTTAGTAAAATTTAAAAAAATTAAATCTAATACAAATAACATAAAAACACAAAGATAAACATAATAAAATGTACACTTAAATATAAAGGAGATCACAATGTTATTTTCATTTATATATCTAAAGTAAAATTTCCCATGGAATGAAGAAGAAAAGTGAGTAACTGACACATGCATTCATTGAACTGAATATCCTTTAATCTTAGGATTTTGGGTCATCATATGTTGGCAAGAATGACTTGACCCAAGATCAGATGTTCTTACCATTGCTAGCCATGTTGCCCATGATAAGTCAAAGTTCAAATCATTTTTGAAAGGCCCAATATCAATCCAAGTGCACCGGAATAGAGCCCAAAGTCTAATTTCTAACAATAGCCACTCTGCCAATAAAATACACTCGAGTCAAACGGAGTTTCATCCTTTTCATTCTATACACGTAATGGCATTACATATTTAATAACTATAAAATAAGAATATAAAATTATAATTATTTTAAATTAAAAAAGAATATTACACTCACCATTAGATGATGTAATCAAGCATCTCATTTACAAATATGCAATGAAAATAATCACAATTTGAATCAAATACTACTACAAATGCAATAAACAGAGTCCAATTTTGTTCATATATTTTTTGAGTGTGAAAAATATATATATTTTGATTGGCGTAGAATAATAGGACCTACCATTTCGGATAAGGTCAATATACTAATTAAATATAAAACACCAATCATATTTTGTACATTGTTCATAGACTAAAAAAGTGAATAAATTTATTTTCAATAAAACACGATAAGCTATCAGATTTTCTTACGCAAATTTAGGTGAGGTCCTAATTTGATAAAGATATGTATTGAAGTTCATCACTTTTGTTTTGGCTCAACAAAGTGATTGATGTGTAGCATTGCTGCAAAACCAATTAAGTTTTAATAAAACACAACAAACATCATTAGATCAATTGATAGAAGCCATACCATATAAGCAAGATTATGAACACAATGCACTCAGTCTGCAGTCAAACATGCTCAACAAACACAGAGATCTGATCGGATATATTAAATTTATCAGTGTCTGACCAAAAAAAAAAAAAAAATACAAAAAAATACAAAAAACTGATGAAGATCATAAATATTAATAATTAAAATCATGAATTTTTTTTAATTAATGTGTAATAATTTTTAAACATTACCATTGAATGGTAATTTTCCTTATTTTTTCCCTATGTTTACACAAGCTTAAAAGTAGCATGGTGTTGTGTGGTTTGAACCACTAATATATTAATACAAAAAGAAGAGGAAAAAATGGAAAAGAAATTGATAGATGTCATTGCCACAATAGTATATCCACTTTTCTTGATTTCCAAGGCTTTCAAGGTCGTGAGCTTTAGGGACATGTCCTCCAACAGTAAACCTAGTTTTTTTATTTTTATTTTTTTTATTATTATCAATAAATAAAAATTTCATCAAAAACATGAAATTAAAAGGTATAGAAAGATGTTATGCATCAACAGAGATTCGGAAAGTACAAATATCTCTATTATTATTACTTGCAACCATACAACCAATCCCTCAATCTCACAAATTTTTTTTTTATTATTATAAAAAAGACGATAAACCAAGAAGAAGAAAAAAAAAAGGTTAAAAAGAAATTAACTCGAAAAATAAAAAACTTTAATTGAATCCCCACAAATCAGCCCACACAAACCAAAACAAATACACCCATGTTGCTGCACTCCCAAAAGCTACATATTTCAACAGCCCACAAATATTTTATTCACCTATATGGTGCTGCACTCCCAACAGCAACAAAACTCTTCTTTTCAACAGCCCACATAAACCAAAGACAAGACCCACGCCTGACAACACTATTTCATAGCATCAAAAATCGTGCCGCATGCTCTGTTGATCTGACCGAGAACGCTCAAGACGATGGCCGAAACGAGTAAGGATCTCCTGTCCCTAAATATTTATGTCCCTCTGTCCCAAATCAGTCACAGTCATTGGATCATATGAGAATTTTAAGATTTAAGAATCTCAAGACATATCTAATAGTTGTGAGTGATTTGGAATAAGAGAACATGAATATTTGGAGACAGGGGATCCTTGAGCTGCCGAAACATATCCATGGACAATACCCAAGAATCAGTTTCTTCGTGCCAATTGGTTGATAAATGATGAGTCAATTGGCCGAAACAGTAAACCTAGTTGATAAATGATGAGTCAATTGGTTGGAACCCCTTTGGGTTGTGGGGGTATTTGCAGATGATTGAGCAAGTTTTTTTTGGGCCAACCAAGTTGAGAAGGGAAGGCTGTCCTTTGATGCTTGTTGCACTTTCTTTATTTTTTTTTATTGATGTTAGTGCTGTAATGTAATATTCATTGTTTTTCATCATACAATCGTTTTTGCTGATAAAAAAATATAAGTCAATTGGTACAAGTAGTGGCTAATAAATATTAAAAAACAATGGTACAAGAGAAGTAAGTATCCTGTGTCAAGCAATGATGGAAAAAGACTAAGACCTCTAGTGGGGGTGACCTCCACCACTCCCACTATTTTTTGATTGGTCTAAAATTTTAATTTTTTTTTTACTCTTGGTCTCACAGCCTCCACGTGGAGGTGGGGTGCTGGGGTGGTCCCCAGCACTGCCGAGCAATGATATTTCTATTTTCAGCAGTGCTGGGGGACTCCCAGTAGGGGTGACCCCAGCACCCCCACCTCCACGTGGGGGGCAGCAAGTGGAAGACAAAAAAAAAAAAAAAAAATATATATATATATATATGGACCAATCAAAAAATAATGTGGGTGGTAGGAGTCACCCCCACTGGGGTCTAAGGCATTTTTCTTCTATTTTTAACACTAGTTTTTGACCACACTATAACAAAGTTGAGTGAAAAATATATACATAAATGAATATTAAACAACAAAATTGCAGGAGAAATGCTAGGTTTTAAATATCGATAAATATGTATCAGTTTTTTGCTCTTGTGATATTGATACACTTGGATATATTAGTGGGAATAAAAATCATGCGCATCAGTTTGATTTGCCGATTGGTCAGTTCACAGTAAGGGTTGGTTTAGGATGTTCTAAAAAAGTGTATTTTTGACTTATATGGGTTGGGTTTGATGTGATGTGTTAGAGAGGTGATGTAATTTAAATAAGATGATGTGACTTAAATAGGATAATGACTTTTTGACTTTTTGTATTATTTAGATTATGTCAAACTTGGCCTAAATATGGCTGGTTCAACCACTATAAAGGCCTTTTTTTGAGACTAATGATTTAAAAAAATTTACAATCACATCATCTAATTCTTAATTAATGTGTATTACTTAATATTGTTAGGAAGTGTTTGGTTCGGTGGAATGGAATGGGGCTAGTAATGTGTATCACATTCAAAAAATAGGCCCATTATATAAGAATTATGAAAAATGCATCATCATTTATGTGTATTACTTAATGTGACTTACTAGCCCCATTTTAGAATGGTCATTCCTTTACAATGATAAATGATGATGCATTTTTCATAATTCTTATATAACCAAATGATCATTCCATTCTAAATCATTTTAATCAACCAAACATAACATAAATATCGTTGCACCGCGGTACATTTATTCAAAGCTTTGCAAACTTTTTTTCTTTCTTTTTGATCTCCAAAAATAAAATTATTATTGATGCGAAACAGAGTATAAGTAGTACACACAATACATCAATAAAAGAGAAAGCTAAGGCGAAAAAATAATATCAGTCTCTTTTTTTCTATCAACAAAAAAGAGACTGATGAGTACGTCAATGTACAAGACATTACAAATACACACCAATAAAGTGAAGTCAAGTGCTTCGAGCATCACATCTATAACTTTTCAATCTCAACTAAGTTGGTACTAAAATAATATCAATCTTTAAAAAGTATACCTCAATTAGGTTGGTATATATATCAGAGCCTATTATGTACACCAAAACGCCCACAAAGCATCTGTTTTTTATTTTATTTTTTATTTTTTTGATAATCTATTATGCCCAGCCCAACCGAACCCAATCCAGCCCAACCTAATTGGACTCGAGTTAGCTCCTATTTGGACAACCAAAGGAATGAAACCATAAATTTATTTTAAGGGGGAGCCAAAATAAGTATAGAAAAAAAAAAAAAATCTTTTAGTAAAAGAAAAATTTTAATGTAGACTTTAAGAAAAAAGTTAATAATGAGAAAAATCAATAAATATATACTATTAGATTAAATAAATATATACTATTAGATTACATAATTTGGGATCATCTTATATGCACTATAAGAGTACTTATGCAATATATAGGAAACTAATAGAAGATCTTGTAAAAAATTTAAGAGCTATTCTATATATAATATAAAACTATTCATAAGATGTGGGGTTAATTCATAATTTCAAAAAGTTTAGAGGGGCCAACCAAACTTCAACCAACACCCAATTCTCAGCAGGTGAGCACCAAAAACCCAACAAAACAATGCAAAAATCAAGCAAAGTTTAACAAGAGAGCACCTAAAGAACCAAACCAAAACAATACAAAGACCATCCCAATCCAGCAGGCAAGCAAGCACATAAAAAACCATCCCAATCAACACAGCAGCAAGCAAACACAGCCACAGCCACAGCCACAGCAAACTGAAATAAAAATGTTGCATGAAACTGGTAAATCATGAGAGAAAAAGAGGTAATCGAATCAAAAAAAGAACTCATTCGGAGAGAGAGAACTTCATAAGAGATAAACACGAGAAGAAAGAGAGTACAGTTTTTAACTCGTGAAGTGTCACGCCTCAAGCCTCGTGATAACGCTGCACACTCATCCAAGTGAGCATGTAAAGATAAGAGTCCAATCAAATAAACCGATAATATAAAATACTCAATTTAAATATTTAATTATTATAATGCCAAAATCCATAAAAATAAATAATTCTTATCATATGTAATTGTCCACCAAGTCCATTAATAAAATAGTAACTTAAATCATAGTTCTACTTTCGACACTCTCTCAAGTACATAACCCGCGCAACTCTACTCCTCAGAAATGAGAGTAAGTTAGACAGCCTAGCAAATAACCAACTATCACTGCTAATTGGATCAAGTATACAAAAAAAATAGTCAATAACCAATAAATATATTTTTATTACAATTCAATAAATGAACAATTATTTTGTAAGATGGTTTCATAGCTGAAAATAAACAATGTAGCAATACATTTTAATTTAAAAGACAATGAGGTAATTCGATGAAGTTTCGTTGTTCAAATTAATGGTTCGATATTCAGATGGTTCAATGATTCGATTCACAAAACTCAAGTTTGGGTGACTACGATCACTTAGCCCGTGACAAGGCCTAGAACCATACCTAGGCCGGTGGTGAAGCCCCAAAAGAAACTAGTTTCTGTGCCAATAAATAACCCCTATTGGTTAGGATCCAGGTCATAGTCAGACTAAAGTGATGTTCAAAATTTAAACAATACACAATTTTTAAATATTCCATATTTTCAGAATAAACATCTGATACAATTTTCAGAGTAGTTTCACAAAATATTCAAATAATTTTCATAATAATATCTGATACTATTTTATACTTGACCCATATTTTATTTCAAGAGAACATAAAGGTTATAAATAAATATTTATAATTTCAAACGATTCAATAGGAATAAAAATGAACCAACAGTGATAGAGGGTTACTTACTTCAAACAGCTAAAATAATATTTCCCAAGCTAATCTCAAATTACCAAGATCCACCTCAATCTCACAAACCTAATAAAATATTACACCACATAAATAATTATTATTTGCACCCATCATTCTTTTCTTTGTAACAACAATAGAATAAATTAATCCTATAGTCTATCAAGAACTCCCACACTTCAGCAAACAGAGCCATCACAGTTTCGGAATTTCTCAACTTATATTATTCTATTGTTGTTTATATATATGTATAAATTTGTAACTATTTGTAGTCAATCTTGTATCCCACAAACATACCACCATTAAACTTAACCCATCACATAGTAATCCCAAAATACAAACCATCCAAATGGAATGCAAAATACACTCTAAAATTCGGCGAAATTGACACCTCCAACATAGACAACATCAATATAATTATTTAATCATATATGCCCATACAAATCATCCATTGATGTATAAAAACTAAATTTATAAATAGGAAACAATAAAACAAATCTTACCTCTAAGAAATGATTAGATCAAAACTCTATGAATCTTCCCTTTTCATTTTTTTTTCTTTCTTTTTTGTTCTTTTTCAAACCCTGCAGCAGCCTTAAAAAAAAAAACCTCCCGAGCCCTCTGTCTGTTTTTTCTCCCAGACTTGAAGCAAAACATGTGGGCTTATTAACCTAGTTCCTTAAAATTGCAAAATTACCCATCTAAGTTATAGAAATTATAATACCATCTCATAACTAATTCCTTGATATTACTAAATGACCCATATAAATTAATTTATTTACTCATGTATCCCATAAAATTATTCTACACATAACTTGGGTTTTACATTCTTCCCCACTTAAAAGAAATTTCGTTCTCTAAATTTGACATACCTAGAGTGTCAAAAAGTTGTGGATACTTTTGTCTCATTTCATCCTCGAGTTCTCAGGTAGCTTCTCTTTCCGAGTGATTGCTCTATTGAACCTTAACGTAGTGAATGACTCGACGCCTCAAAACTTGTTCTTTCCTATCAACAATTTGTATAGGGTGTTCCTTATATGTCAAATCCTCCTTAAACTA
>JAPPVO010003077.1:0-33777 GCA_030407325.1 Camellia japonica
GAATTGAAAAGGAATGGAAAATGAAACTGTAATGTGTTATGAATGAATGTAAAAGTGTTAACCATCTATCAAACTGTTAATCTTTTAGTCGTTGTTCATAGCCGGTTTAGTGTATTTCTACTGGGCTGTTAGCTCACCCTATACGGGAACATCATTTTCAGGTACAGAGGGGATGTTACCACCAAGGCAATAGCAAGGGTGGATCATTGGGAAGCAAGAGTTCCCTTATTTTGCTTTGTGTGTGCATGAGTGTTGTTTGTAAAGCCAAGGGCTTAATATGTAATGAGCGAGACCTTTTTGTGTAACCAAGCAAGGTCTTGGAAAGATGTAAGCCTATATGGCATTTAATTGTCTGCTAAACTGTGAACTCTGATATATGAACTTATATTTATTTCGCATATGAGTATCTTTAATGTTATTATAAACTGGTCGAGTACTGGACCGTGTTGTTGGATTTGTGGGGGCCCACCACGGGTCCCGTTTTGAAAATCTGAACCGTTCAATGTGTAGAACTCGTCGAGTACTATATATTGTGAAAAATCAAGTTGATCGGATATCGATAACTATGTGATCAAAGCAGTTTTTTATCAACCGTTAATTTATTCACCGTCTATTTTTTTTTTTTATACAAAATTGATTTGATCACATAGTTATCAATATCCGATCAACGTGATTTTTCATAGTCGTATAGTACTCGACGAGTTCTACACATTCAGCGGTTCAGATTTTTAAAATGGGACCCGTGGTAGGCCCTACTGGCCCAACAGTACGGTCCAGTCCGATGGCGGACTGGACCAAAGCCAGACCCTTTCATAATTTATAAATTCAATAATTTGAGAAATTTATATGAGACTTTGAGCCTCAAAGACCCTTTAATATTTTTGTTTATATTCTATAATAACTAGCATACGGTCCGGAATAAGATTTTAAATAATTACTTATGGTTCCATCAAATATTAGCACATCACCCGTGGCACGGGATTGGATTTTCAAAATTTATTTATGATTATGTCAAATATATTTTTAAATTGTTATTATAAAATGTACGTAATTTTAAAAGAAAATGTTGACATTTTATAATTGAAGTGATAAAAATAAAAATTTATTACATTTGTTCGAAATTCGTTGAATAAATAAAATATATTATAACTAAAATCTAAATTATTGGGGGTCTTCTATTAGTATTCCTGCGTTGTCAACATGATAGTTAGCATTATAATTGATAAACAACACATATATTATGTATTTATAAAATGTTATGTTTACATATTATTATTATTTTTGACCTTCTAAAAGGTATAGACATTCTTCAGACCAATTTATATTTAAAATAGAGTTCACGCACGGTACACAATTTAATTGACGTAACATTGTTGGTGCATATATGACAAATGCATATGCACGATCTTGGCATGACACAATATAATATTTAATCATTCTAACTCCATTATCCTATAAAATTTTGAAATTACAACATTGTATTTGAAAAAGATAAAAATAAGTTATTTGTAATAAATTTTATAATTTCTTACTGTTAATTTTATATTATTCAAATATGATGGTTTATCTCGCAAGATAAACTCTGCCTATTTCCTTTTATTTTAAGAGTAGTGATGGGTAACTCGAATGTGAGCCCCCCCTCCCCCGAATCCAAAAAAACGACGTCGTTTTTGAATGATTTTTTTTTTTTTTTTTTTCAGAAGAAGAAAATCAGAGGAAGAAGGAGGAGAAACAGAAGAAGAAGAAGAAGAACTAGAGGGGAGGGGGCTAACAAAATCGGGCTGGAGGCGGAGGCGGGGTCGGAGGCGACGGCGATCGGAGGTGGGGCTGCGACGATCGGCCGGTTGATCTACCATCAATCGGCAGCGGCGGAGGCGAAGGAGAGGCCCTCTCTCTTCGGGGAGAAAAATCATTTCCCTTATTTTAAATAATTACTCATGTTGTATCAAATATATTTTTAAATTATTGACTCAAAATATATGTAATTATGAAAGAAAATGTTGATAATTGAAAAATCTCTCTCTCTCTCTCTCTCTTCTTGTCGATTCTTCTCCTAGGGTTTACAATCTTGAATCTCCTCCTAGGGTTTGGATCAACTCTCCTCTTGCCTGAAGTTGCTCCATGCGATTTCAAGCTGTAAATTCTCACTCTCTCTCTCTCTGATCACGAAGTTCATATTTAATTGTAATTTTTTGTTGTGAGAGATTTGAATTTGAATCCATTCTAAGAGTGATATAGTAGGGAAATTCAAAGAGAAAACCACAGAAGTTGAATCCATAAATGGATTGATTAGGAATAAGCGTGTCTGTAAGCTGTAGTTTCATACTGGGATAAGAATCATAAATTTCTGATGAATGTAAAAGAATTAACAAATGGATTGATTAGGAATAAGTGATTTTTATTTAAGCTTTTAATTTTCTGTTTAACAGCATGTTGTTGCCTGATTTTCCTCCTTAATCAATATTCTAGTCACAAGATTGTAATATCTCAAGCTTTGAGTTTCATTTATGTTGTCAATTAAATGCACATATTGTCTTGTTCTTAGTTTAATATTGACGAACTAATTTGTTTACTACAAACTGAGTCTCTCCAGTCTGATTCAGTATTATGCTCTTGCGTGTTTTCATGAAATTTTTGAACAGATTATTCAGCACTAGTTTCAGAATGCATCATTAATTAGAAATCACTTACTGGTGTTTTTCTACTTTTTCTCTCAGAATTCTTGGCCTTGTTTGTATTGTAAGGCAGGCTGTTTGTATTACAAATTTGTTAAGCTTTACATATCTTACTTGTAATTCTAATGAGTATGATCCTTATTAAGTTGCTGTTGTGGCAGTGCAGAGCGTGGTTCGTTTAACTCTTGAGCACCCACAATACCCATTAGATTATTCATTTCCATCACATGAGGAGGTTTGCTGTCAATTTTGTTCCTTTTTCTTTCGTTCTTTCTTTTTTTTTTTTTTTTTTTGCTATTTATTTTGATATTTTTGCAAAAATTCTGTGAGTCACCCCTTGCTTGTTAGTGATGATTGGACTTTTGTATCTTCTAGTTCTAGGCATGGTCCAATATTAGCAATTTATTGTTATAAATACTCTTTTCTATGTCTAGCTAAAGGTAAATTCAAAATTACTCAACTATGCCTTCTACCAATTAAGCAAGCTGCATCACTCAAATTCTGTTTGTGTTTAAAGTTGCGGCCCTTATCCGGAATCTTGCTAGTTATGCATCTTAAACCGGGGTCTATTTAGTTAGGCTAGTTTGAATTTAAGTTTTATTACATTAAAGGATCTTGGCACAATAGGAATGTTCTTCATTTCAGTTTGTTTATCAATCCAAAAAAAAAAAATTATCATTACCTTTCTTCTACAAATTTCTATTTTAATTCTCATAATGAAATTTTCAAGTATTGGGAAGAAATATGACTTGATCCCTATAAACTGAGATAGGTATGACATGGTGAAATATTATATGCTCCATAAATTTTGTTTCTTGTGTAAATTTGTAGTAGTTTGAATTGAATATCTAATGTATATATACACAACCTGAAATTGATATTTTGCCCATGAGTTTTACGAATGCATTTTTATATCTTTTGTTTTTTAATTGGTTTATCTGGCCTTAAATAAATCATTAGATCTTAAGATCACAAATAAAGCAGTGATGAAGATTTGTAGCAGTAGTGCCCTTGAAAGTCACAAAGGGACCTTCTAAGGTGATCATTAAATCCTCTTTCACTTTCTAAGTTAATTTTCCTTTTCTTAATTCATTGTCTATTAAAACAAACATATCCATGTTTCAGCAAATATCTGAGACTCATCTAAGAGTATGTGAATTGCCAAATTTATAGATAATCAAATGTTATTGATTCTTTCTTAGGTCCTTGCATGCATTACAAAAGTGTTTTAGTGAGATGCCTTACTGACAATGCATGTGAACCAAATTTTTTTAATACCTCATAACTAGCTCTTATATTATTGATGAATTGAACAGTCTAATGGAGGAGTTTAAAAAACTCCATTAGAAGTATGCAAGGAGTGAGCTTTTCTGCTTGGTTTTCCCTTTCCTTTTTTGTTTTGTTTTTTTGTTTTTTTGTTTGTTTTTGTTTGTTTTTGTTTGTTTTTTTGTTTTTTTTTTTTTTCTGATAGTATTGTGCATACAATGCACTCTATTCTAATACACGGTCACCATTTGAAAAACTTGGCAAAATTTCTTATAACCTATTACATTTTTTATTTTCCTCCTCATCTCCTCCTCATCCTCACCGCAATTTTCATTCCCAAACTCTTAACATTGGTGTTATTTGCTGATTTTCAGGCCACCTGGTAAATGGCTTGTGCCTGCTGTTTCTGGACGAGTCCAAGGTATTTCTAAAAAAAAAAAAAACTGGCTCTCTACAAACTGTTTTTCAAGAACAGTATTATGGTGGCTTCATGAAGCCAATTTATGACATCTATTAAAGCATTCCAATTTATACACGAAACACAATTAATGAAATTTATTTTCTTTTACTCTCTATAAAGCTCTGTTATTAGAATCGTATGATTCGCGATTCGAATCGTACGATTTGATTTGATTCGATTTGGTGGGTAATTGATACGAATAGGTTGTGTGAATCGCAATAGCTATGAATCGGAGGTGAATCGTGAATCGATTGGATTCACTAAAATTGAAGTTTGGCTTTCTTTTTTGATTTTTTTATTGTTGGAAAAGGGTTCATAAAATCTTTTTAAGGTTTTTAGGATTACTATATGCCATCTTTTGACTTTCTCTGTCCCTATTTACTCTCAAATACTCAAACCTTAGTGGAAAAAATGAACTCTCTCTCTACATATTCTAAGCTTACATATTCAATGTTATTTAAATACTTGCATTTACAAAATGAATTTTTTAGAGGCATCAAAAAAGATTTTTGAAAAAAATTGAAGATTTTGGTTTTTTGACCTTTTAAAAAGTTAAAAAAATTGTTGTTTGAGTTATTATTACTTGGAAATTTAAAGTTTGTCTTTGTTTGCTTTTTTTATTAAGAATGGTTGATAAGAAATAGTATCTAAAAGGGAAAAGGTGAAGTGGTAAACATGGGAACCCGTGTTAACTTCTTACCTAGGGATGTAATCGGTTCGGGACGGTCGGTGTTTAGGTGAAATTTTGTACCGAACCGATAATGTCGGTTTTATTATATTGAAACCAATACAGACCAAATTTTTTATCAAACCGCACCAAACCGCACCAATTCAATCGGTTCGGTTCCATGCGGTTTAATCGGTTTAAATGCTTTCAAAATTAAGTCATTTCTTAAATTTATAGTATAATAAATAATTTATATAAAAATATTAAATTAGCCATTTGTACACAATTTTAATCATATCTAATCTAACCATTCGCAAAAATACAAATAAAAATTAATAAATACTAAGGCTTGAAGCTTTTAGTGAATTAGAATTAGAAACAAATATAATTTCAGAATCAAAGTCTTGACATCAAAACAAAACCAAAACTTAAAACAATCATCCCATAAGTCTAAACCACAATTCTGTCAAATAGAGTCAAAATATTCATTATATATTTAATATATATTATATGTAAATATATTTGGTCGGTTTCGGTGCAAATCGGTGTATAGTATACCAAAACCGGCACCGAACCGAAAACTAAAAAAAATTAATTTCCAAAACCGAACAGACCGATTCATATTAAAACCGACCAAATATGACCGGTTCGATCCTGTTTAGTCGGTCTTTTCGGTTTTTCTTACATCCCTATTCTTACCCAAACCACATGATCCTCATTTAAAACAATATTTTTATTGATTTAAGTTTAAATATTTCATATTTATTAGACATTTAATATCTAAGTGTGTACATATGTTTTTCTATGTAATTTAAAAAAGGTAACCGAATCTCCACGATTTGATTCGATTCGATTTGTGACTTGGTACAATACCATTTCAATTCACAACTCGAATTCCGGTTTGACAACTATGCTATAAAGGTGTATTTCTACCATCTCAGAAGAGTTCAATGTTAAAATTTTTAATCCAATGTTCTCAGGATAAGTTCAAAACAATCAGGTCATGAGTGGTTTCTGTTGAATTGATATATATATATATTGCTTGTATACATGTATATTTGGATTCTTTAGAAAGTGTCTTGGATGTCACATAATCACATAACATCCTGTGGTCCTTCTACCATGAATTTTCATTCATTTTCTTGCTGAATTATTTTATGTCTAATGTCCTTAATCTAAGTTCATTGATAGCTTGCTGTGATTTTAGTCTAAGTTATATACTGCCCTGAACTTTTCTTCAATTAGGGATCACTTGTTTTTTGATGTTTGAATCTTTCAGCTTCTATTAGTTTATTCAGTGGTGAACTTATATATTGCCCTGAACTTTTCTTCAATTAGGGATAAAAAAAGACCTCTCTCTCTCTCTCTCTCACTATTTGTTTTCAAAATGAAAGTTAATTGGCAGAATAAGCATTCATACTTTTGTTGCAGCCACAGGCTCTAGTATTTTTTTTTTTTTTGGACTCATGACTCTGATGGCATTAAAACTCATTGTTTTGAAGAAAGAACATTATGTCCTTACATGTCAGAGTTTATAACAATTTGTTTTAACAATGTGAGATATGGGTTGGCAAAAATTAGATCTCTTGTACATTTTGAATAGATTGCTTCCCATCTCTGTCCATCTTCTTCAGGTTTGGGATTTCTTATCTGGTGGATTATTAGGCTAAATCTCTCACATTGATATAGATCTTGAAAGTTCTCCCGATTTGATTTGTTTTCTCCTCTTATGACAACTGATCCATTGCACTGTAATTTGTACATTTTGTACAGTATTGCTATTCACATGACAACAAAATTAATTTCAAAAGCATTCATATGCCTGTTTCTGAATTCTTAACTGTCAACAACACAACAAATTTATGAAGAGCCAAAGTTTAGTTTCTGGTGTTTGAAATTTGAACATTATGTTTCATACTAGTGTTTTTTATTTATTTATAAAAAATATAATAATTATGTTTGGACTCTGTTTCATTTCAAAATATACATGGAAAAAGGTGATTGCATGCTTCAATATACATGGAAAAAAGCAGATACTGATCATTGGCTTATTTGTGACTGGTAATGTGTTTATGATGTCAAATAAGAAATCAAAATATCCAGTTCTTCAAGTAGATTTAAGGTTAACATTTTTTTTTTTGGTTTCCACTTGAAATGTTTAGTCTCTGGTGAAATGTTTGTTGAAGAAGCTGGTCATACAAGCACTTTAGATATGTTGCTTCATGTTCAATTATATCTATTTCTGGTGACATATGCTTTAGTTTCGTTGTGTTGCATTTTGTAGGCTGATTTCAGACTTGGTGGTGGTTATAGTTTCTGCTGCCATTGGTGGAATCTTCTTTTCTTGTCTTGGACAACTGGTTTGTATCTGTATTCTTTTGCAGTTTTGGTTCTAATAGTTTGATTTTGGTTGCGTTTGGTAGAGTTTTCTAAATATGATTTGAGAATAGAGTTGTGTTTTGAGTTTGTGAGTTTTGGAATTATGATTTGAGTGTGAAAAATTTGTTTGGTAAATGAGTTTTAATTGAGTGAGGAGTTTTTGATGTGACATATGATATTTGATACAAAAACTTACAACTCATAACCAAATACACAACTCAAAATTATTAAAGCTCATAAAAACTTTTTAAAAATTTGGAAAATATTTTTTTATTAAATATATAAAAATTAACATGTGTCAATTGCCAAAAAAAAAAAAAAATACTGTTCTGGTCAACTGACCGGACTATCGGTTAGTCCAAATTTTTCTGCTTTCGACCGAGTTTTCAAAAGTGAGATTAGAATTAATTTTTAAAAGCCACAACCAAATACCATATGCAAACTGAGAGTTGGAATCACAATTTCAAAGCTCTTCCAATTTACATTAGCCACATGCAGTGAGCTGTATGTGTACAAATTTGCGAGCTTACTGTTACTTTATGGCTGCCTATGCTTAGGTAATTGTTGGCTGTCTTCTTGCTGGTTCACTTGTTGGTCCAGGAGGTTTGAAATTCATCAGTGAAATGGAACAGGTATGTTGTCATGAATAGTTCAAGCTCATTGCTTTCTAAGATAATTGTGTTTTACTTTCTTCTGTCCTAGCTCTTGCTATTAAACTGTTTGGGTATGGGCATAAAAAATTGTTCGAACAGAACTAATGTGAGTAGTATGTTCGTTGCTATTAAATTGTGGTGTTTTCCTTCTCTAGTTTCCTGGATTATGGAGGCCTGGAAGGTTATAAATCCCGAAGGGGGGACTGAAGATGCTGAAGAGAAAGGGCTTGATGATGATTCTTCCCACGGATTTTGGAGGAGTCACTTTAAGTTTATTTGATTTTTTAGATTTTTTAGGTTTTCTTTGGAATATATTACTATATCTGTATCTATATTTTGCCTTACACTTCAAATTGTATGTTGGGTTGTGATAAATTTGTCTTAGTTTGGTAATAAAATTATAGGTCCATGCCTTGAGCTCATTGTACTTATCTTTATTTTGGTAATAAAATTTCTTACCCAAAAAAATGGTTTGGGTAGGATATCAAATGGTTGAATAATGTGTTGTGAAAAACATCTCAATTTTTTAAATAAGTGAGATCTTTTTTTTTTTTGAAAAATAGATCACAGTTTTTATAAAAAATTGCGATTATAACTTAATAAATGGTCATGGTTTTTTACAAAACTGAGATCTTATTGCTTCTATCATTTGCGTTTTTAACATTTGACCTCAGATTTTTAAATTTTTTTATCACGGTTAAAAATTGTGATGGAAAACTTGCACGTACGGTCATACATTCATCTATAACAATTTTTGTGTTAGAAAAAATTAAGATTGAAAGTTTAAGGTCACAGTTAAAAACTGTTGCCTTTAATCAATTTTGTTGTGTGATGGGAAACATATCTGAGACACCCCCACCAAATAAAAAATAAAATAATAATAACAATAATAGTCCGTATATAATGGTTTAGCAGCTTGAAAATTTCTAGGATCATATTTAGGGTGATTATATTAATTCTAATATTGTATCAGAGTTGAGTTGACACATAAATTTTTTGTAACTCGTAAAAATTATCACATATTTTATAATTAAATGTACTTTTCAACTAGTACAATGAATATCATTAAAGAACAAAATTTTTTATCCAAGATAATCTCTTATTATTGTACTATTTCAAGTGAAATATACATCATTGTTCATTAACATACAATCATGAATAATAACAGTTCATAGGGTAAGAGAATACAAAAATAAAGTGCCCTAATGGCGTATACATTTTCAAGGATAGTCCTTAATTACACAAAAATGGACATTCAGTCCCAAACCACAAAACAGCTTTGGAGCTTCAATAAGTAACATTTAGTGAGCCTTCGTGCTCCAGTCAAAACAATGAATACCATTAAAGAACAAATTTTTTTATCCAAGATAATTTCTTACTATTGTACTATTTCAAGTAAAATATACATCATTGTTCATTAACATACAATCATGAATAATAACAATTCATAGGGTAAGAGAATACAAAAATAAAGTGCCCTAATGGCACATACATTTTCAAGGATAGTCCTTGATTACACAAATTTTTTTTCAACTAGTACAATGAATACCATTAAAGAACAAATTTTTTTATCCAAGATAATCTCTTATTATTGTACCATATCAAGTGAAATATACATCATTGTTCATTAACATATAATCATGAATAATAACAGTTCATAGGGTAAGAGAATACAAAAATAAAGTGCCCTAATGGCGTATACATTTTCAAGGATAGTCCTTGATTACACAAAAATGGACATTCAGTCCCAAACAACAAAATAGCTTTGGAGCTTCAATAAGTAACATTTAGTGAGCCTTCGTGCTCCAGTCAAAACAAATCCATCGCCAAGTCACTTTGGCGGAATCACAGTATCATTTCCTGAAATGTTGTTAGTGGGGTGAGCTAACGCCTAGTAGGAATACATTTAACATAGTATATAAATAATCGAGATGTATATGATCATGCCATGCACTTGTTACAAAATCTATATTTTCTCTTTGAAAACCAAAAATGCTCAATGTATGATTTCCATTCAAAATCCCAGTTACAACCGTGAGGTGGTAAATACGCTATGATGTCTCAAGTAAGAGTCACAAAACCATACTTACATCTATAGACTTATATACTGAAAATATTCTCACATTTGCCGGCTATTAATACGGTAGGGAATGGACACTCAAAATCATCTGTTTTTTCACTTTTATGGACTGTAATACTGCTGGACCAGTGGACACCCAAAAATATTTTTTTACATTCGTTCGGCAACAAGACAGGGCAATTGGGCACCTTAACCCTCCCGCGCGGGTACCAACACAATACACAACTATTTTCCAAAATCCGACTCAACTACTCAGACTCATATGATATTTATCCCCTTTCAACATTTTCCCAATATTCACAAGATTGTAAGATCACAAGAGAAAATCATAATGCACATGATGCATGAGTTTCCAAATTTAATTTGCCTAAGGTTCATTCAATTTATAAGCAAGATTTAACAATAGCAAGAAACAAAAGGATGTTCTCCGATTTCTCATTTCCACAACTCCAACATTCATCTATCTTTACACACATTTCCAAGATGAATCAAACTTATATGTTTCAACACATTTGTAACAATCATTCACCCAATTTCAAAGTTTTAAAAGTCAATTGAGCCAAACCCCATTATTAAATCAAATTTAGAAACTAGGGTTTTTGAGAAAATTGGGGCTTTTCCCACTCTTACACTTAAAAGAGTCAATATTAATCATCAACAATAATAATCAACAAGAAACATTTACAATCTTTTCCAAAAACATTAGGTACAAGCCCCTTTATGTTTGTCAAACCCATTTTATACAACAAAATCATCTCATACATTTCTATAACTAAGAAAACACCACATATATATCTCAAATCATAGATATACCAAGTTAAAAGTTCCTGTACCTCAAGAATGGAGGCAAAAAGATGAAAACCCAAAGAGAGTTTCAAGAAAAAACATGATTCAATTGGTAGAAACATTGATCTTAACTCCATCTTTGCTTTTTGCAAGGGATCTAGGTTTGATTCTGAGTGAAATGAGAGATTTGTTAGAGAGAAAGCTAGGGTTTCGGAGTCTAGGAGTGGGAAAAGAAAGAGGAAAAGAAAGAGTGAAAGAAATGATCCATAAAGTAATTTTTAAGTTGTTGATATCACACAGACCGCTCGAGTGGTGAACTCAATCTCTCAGCATTTCTGTCTACAAAACAAGCTACTAGATGCACCCTCCTCACCGCTAGAGCGGTAAATCGACCGCTTGAGCGGTCATCCTAGACACAGCTAGTCACATAGCTCAACTTCAAAGACACTGCCAACACATCAACCTTATTTCTATATGTAACCATTTAAGTAAATGCTTTCATTTAGCCTTTTACATTTGTATTTCATTTACTTAAGTTTACAATGTAAATACAGAAATACCCCCTATTTAGATTCAAAGAAAAATATAAAAAATCAAAATTCAAGTAAATCAAAAAGTGATTCCCCCAGTTTTAGTACAAAAATAATTTTCCGATTGAAATTTCTAAGTTTGACGTTGAAGTAAAGGGGTTAATACTTTGTAGAAAAATCCTATAAAATCAAATTAGAACTTTTTACTATATAAGGAATAATTACTGCCAAAAATTATTTTCAAAATCGTAAGTTTTAAAAAACTTAATTTTCACACTTAGTAAATTTTCAAAGTCAAATTTTCGACATAAAACCTTTTTCTACTACAATATCTTTATACGAAAAGGAATAATGGTCGGGTCTCGAACCGAGCCGTTACAATCTGTCCCACTTAGAAAATTTCATCCCTGAAATTCAGACAACTTAATAACCAAGGGTCAACAATGCTAAAAGAAATAACCATAGGACTAATGTTCGCTGATCAATCATAAACGATTTATGGTCAATAACGGGTTTCAAAGGAAGAAGTTTCCAACACAAGAGTCTCACATGATCAATAAGAAATAATTTCACAAATAACAATCACAACCTTGACACTTCCATGAACAAAACCAATGTGACATAACAATTTAAGGATGGAACGACCCTGAACAGAATTATAGTCGCTACTCAAGAATTTAATTCGAAATAAAAGGATAACCTGCACATTTTGGTCTCAATACCAGTGTTCCAATGACACTCCAAATGATACGAGTAACAACGCTTCATGATGAGTCTTTCCTCAGACTCTTTAATAAGGATCACAAAGGTTCCCTCAATCAAAATGGGTGGCTCCATTATGTGTGGGTCCCCAGTTAGCAAAATTAGGCAAGAATGAACATGAATGCTTCTAACGATCATAAGAACTCATTGTGTCTAGGAGATTAGAAGTCAAGCAAAAGTTCTCACTAGTACGCCCTACATTATGTACACTTCCAATCCCATTCAAATGCAAGAAAGAACTCTATGATCGCTCAACAACCAAAACCTCAAAAGATAAACTCCCACTTCATACCAAGGACTCCTTAACCAACTCTCGTAAGAAAAGAAAGGGGTTCTATAAGATATTCGGTCCCTAATATGACCTCTTGGTGAGACAAGTTTTAACGAATCACTTTACTATAGTCTAGGCACTTACAATATGGCTAGCATCTAATGCCCACACATTACACAGTTGAGTTTTCGAAATATTTATAAGTCAATACTATTTCTCTTTTACTCATCGATACATTCCCAACACTAAATTCCAATTCCAAGCAAAAATCAAATCACAATACGTAGGAAACTTTGTTTTCGACTCTTTCTCAAAACACTTCAGTTAGTGAAACTCTCAACCGTCACCCAACAATCCATCACTACCACGGCGATGCCACAACCCAATCACAATTATACATGCAACAACCATTCAAAATAATAACGATAAGGTTAAATAAAACAAACGAATAAGTTTTACTCATAAACTTGGGAAGTCGCATTTCCCCACAACTACCATTATAATACATCCACTACTCCTTACAAATTTCAAGCTCGCAAAACAATTTTCGCAATTACCCCATCTTGGGGATCACACGCGACCAACTAGAAACAACTATCAAGCAATTTGCATGACTTGTCACTCCCTTGAGTGAGACACACACACACTCACACACACACACACACACACACACACACCCCAAACAAGCAATTCCCATTCACACACCCCATTTCTAGAATTTAGACAAGTTTTGAGATGACTCCCTGTCAACCTCTCCTAACGCTATAACAATAATTAACACACCACACTAATATTATGATATCCCATGAGATCAAATCTGAATTCAATACCTTCTATAACACAAACTCACTCAATGAAAAATATTTATACGGTTCCCCGAGGACAGATAACAGAATATTCTACCTCTCACCCTCGAAGTATACCAAACTAGTCATAATGAGACACATATAAAGGTTAACACAAAAATGACCCTAAAATTTCCGAATTGTTAATAAATAAATTAATCTCAAATTACCATAAATCTCTCCAAACGAAATTCAATATACATCCCTCACCAAAATAATACCACGCCTCTATTACAAAATTTTAACATGAATCATATATTCAGTACTTCAATCCAATGATTACTTGAATACTTATAGTCGTAGTTCCTTTGAAATCTCTTAAAAAGTCTCTAGTGAGCTCACTCCTATTCAAACTTTAATGATACAACCACAAGCCATAATATCACTCATTCATTCTAAGAAATTTTCTCTGTCATTCAAGATCATTCCAAAACATTTTTTTTTAATGATTAACAAAGTAACATAAGTACTTCATACCAATTTATTCCCTGACGAGGGGTTTACCAAATAACTTCTCCTAAATTAATATCACCACAAGATACGAGGCAATAAAATTAAATAAGAAATCATCCTATATTAAATAAAATTAGATACTCCTTAAAGTTACAATATCTAGAGAGAGAGAGAGAGAAAGGTACTATTATATGATGTGTATATTCAATATTGTGTTGAATAATTTGTGTAACAATGTATACAAGACTCCTTTATATAGGAGCAGAGAAACCTAAGTATGGTAGTCCTAAATATGGTAATGAATATATTATGGTATGTATGATAGATAGAATATATAGGTACTATATTTAATAACCCCCTTCAAACTCAAGTGGAGAGAGAAACTAAAATATGAAATAAAACTAAAATAAAATAAAATAAAAGGCAAATAGATTGCAAAGTTTGAACGGGAGCTCAAGGGCGCTTGAGATAGATCAGATGCTAGAGCTAATGCTAGAAGACAGTTTATGGTCATGTCAGACCGTTGTAGGAACTGGTTGGAACTAATGTTGAGACAATTTAAGGTCATGCTGGATCGTTATAGGAACTGACCAAAATCAATCTTGGGACAGTTTAAGGGGTCATGCTGGACCGTGGTAAGAAAGCAGTGATGTTGAACTAGTATATGTGCAACACAAGTAACTTATGACGTGGTGCTGAACGGTGATGGCAACAGATGACATTGTGTACTAGGGGGTGGCTTAGGTTGTACGCTAGAGGGGACAGCTTGGGTTGTGCGCCAAGGAGGCGACTTGGGTGGTGAGCCAGAGGGGGTGGCTTGGGTAGTTCGCATGGTTATATCACCATGCTTACCATAATATAGGTATAATACCTCCTCTCAAACTCAAACATGTTTGAAGATAGAAAAATATTTAAGGTTGAAGTAGAGGGAAAGACAGAGTGAAGTAGAAGCACAAAAAAAAAAAAAAAAGGATTGTGAGTAAATATATATATATATATTATATATATATGATAGAGATATTTAGGGTAGGAATAAACCAGTGGACAAAGTAATAGATCACCACGAAGCGATACTGAAAAGAAAATATGACAGTGGAATGAGTTGAGGTTTGGCTAGCGGCCAAGGCAAGGCTGTTGCTCGTTGGTGAAGCGAAATTACTAGGTACTTAACCTAGCTCTGATACCAAGTTACAATATCTGAGATAGATAGATAGAGAGAGAGATAGAGAGAGAAAGAGAGAGAAAGAGAAAGAGAAATGTAATATAATATGATGTGTATATTCAATACTGTATTGAATAATTTATGTAACAATGTATACAAGACTCCTTTATATAGGAGGAGAGAAACTTAAGTATGGTAGTCCTAAATATGGTAATAAATATAATATGGTATGTATGATAGATAGAATATATAGTTACTATATTTAATACGAATAACCACTAATCATTTAAACTCAAATACACCCAACTTAAACTCAATGACAATATTACACTAACATACCAACAACTGAATTCTCACCATGCTCATAGGGAACCAAATGACCAGTATAAGGGACTCACAAATTTCACATCAAGGATACAAGACAACTTATGGTTGAAGGATAAGTGATACAAAATTAATCTCCATTTTAGTTTCCTGAACCACTCCATCACAACACACACCAAACCTAACCCAAAATAATCATATATATCTCCGGTTTTCACAATTGCTAACAAATAGCTAAGGGTGACTTAAAAAAAACTTAACATTAATTACTCTTTGTGGATCAAGCATATTTTTTTATGAAAATATTCAAATCACAGTCGCATTCACTACCCCAAAACATCTAGTCACAATCTCTATTGAATTATAACATTCTCATAAGTTCATCCAAAAACATTTTCTCTAAGAACACTAATTTGTTAACACAATTCCTTATGATCTTTGTAAACATCCATCTATTACACTCAAACACATCAAAAAACAACTCCGAAACAATTGACACTACTAGTCCCAAAGGTATTCAAAACTAGCCTACATATCCTTACCTTTAATACTCATAACACAAATTCATAGGTCACTATTTCTATCATTTAGAAATTTAATCAGACAGTGCAACTTGAATCAAATTCAATCTCATTCCAACCTATTCCAAAATTCTTTATCTAATCTGTTCACTTACGATTTGTTACAAGAATTTGAACTAAACCTCTCTAGAAAACACATCTCTTATTACCCTCTACAATTTCTATCATGCTAAGACCACACCCATTTCTAAATACATACCAAGATAATTGGCCTAAGATCCAACACAATCCTCATAAATAGTTAATCAAATAATTAGAGTAATCCAACCACAATTAACTTAGTCCATCCCAACGGAAATTAGAACTAGTTTTACATATTCTGACATCATCACTCTAAGACGTTTTACTTTAAGTCACCCCATTTATCATTAAAGCCTCAACAACTATACTATGACATCTAGTTTAATCTCTAACCCACTCTACCTCCAAAATCCTTCTTCTAGCTCACTTCCACAATTTGATATAAGATTTTAGAAATAGCTACTCCTCAAAATAACAAACCATTTATTATGCATCATAGTCTCCACCATTTGACGATCACACGTACAAACACAATTCTACAAAATCATTTAGGTTATAATTTAGTGCCAATTCTAAATCCGTCCAGCTCCATTAGTCTATCCTACCCTTTTTTCCTAGAGACATCCTCAAGGTAGAGACAAAATTAGTTCACAGCTTAATACTCCATATGAGTTCCCACCCAAGTTAAACATAAACCTATACATATATCTACGTCACATAATCCAAACCACGTAAGCACATAGTCACATAGAGTACATACAAATCACTCTCCTAAGATATCAACTAGTCCCACGATGCTCAAGGACCTCAAAGTGGAAAAAACATTGATCAGGTGCTTTTCCAAAAAGATTTCGATGAATGCAATAGGCTCAAGCTGTATCCTAGAAGCTTAACCCCATACCCACATAGTTACAAAAACACATAAGGCATACAAGGCAAACTAACGTTTCTTCCTAGCATGATAAACCCATTATGGCGCAAGCCATATCCCACGAGCTGAAGGTATTCAAACCTGATTAGCTCTAATACTAATTTGTAACGCCCAAAAAATTATTACCAATTTTATAATTAAATCCATTCAATATTTTTCAACCATTACAATGAATACTATTAAAGAACAAAGTCTTTTACCCAAGATAATCTTTTATCATTGTACTATTTCAAGTGAAATATACATCATTGTTCATTACATATAACCATGAATAATAATAGTTTAGAGGGTAAGAGAGTACAAAAATAAAGTGCCCTAATGGCGTACATTTCAAGGGTAGTCCTTGATTATACAAAAATGGACATTCAGTCCCAAACCACAAAATAGCTTCAAAGTTTTAACAAGTAACATCTAGTGAGCCTTCATGCTCCAGTCAAAACACATCCATTGCCAACTCACTTTAGCGGAATCACACCATCATTTCTTGAAAATGTTGTTACTGGGTGAGCTAATACCCAGTAGGAATACATTTAACAAACTATATAAATAATCGAGCTGTATATGATCATGCCATGCACTTATTACAAAATCTATATTTTCTCTTTTAAAATAAAAAATGCTCAATGTATGATTTCCATTCAAAGTCTCATTTATAACTGTGGGGTGGTAAATATGCTATGACATCCTAAGTAATAGCCATAAAACCATACTTACATCTATAGACTTATATACTGAAAATATTCCACATTTGCCGGCTATTAATATGGCAGGGAATGGACATTCAAAATCATCTATTTTTTTCACTTTTACTGACTATAATATAGCAGGACTGTAGATTTTGGAGAAAAGAAAGAGTTAGGGAATGAGTTAGATTTCATTCCCCTTTATATTTATAATTATGAGAAATTACAAGCATAATCTGAGCAACCAAAAAGGAATAAATAAGAATACAATTCATTATTTCCTATTATAATATTTCATATTCTACCAATTTCCTATTCTAACACTCCTCCTCAAGTTGATGTGAAGATATCTCTCATACCCAGCTTGTTGAGAATGCCATGAAAGGATTTGCTCCCTAGTCCCTTGGCGAGAAAATTAGCTAGTTGGTCTCCAATCTTCATAAATGGAATACATATGGTGCCACTAGTGAGTTTTTCCTTGATGAAGTGTCTATCAATCTCCACATGCTTAGTTCTATCATGCTGAACTAGATTATGAGCTATGTTAATTGCATCCTTGTTTAATCCATAGTTACTCACATACCCACTAAGCCATAGCCCTGAACTTTTCCTCAGCACTAGATCGAGCAACCATATTCTATTTCTTACTTTGCCAGGTGACTAGGTTGCCACCAACAAATGTGCAGTATTCAAAAGTTGATCGTTTGTCAGTGACTGATCCTGCCCAATCTGCATCAGTAAATGCTTCCACACTGAGATGGCCATGTTTTGAGAAGTAGAGACCCTTTCCAGGAGAAGACTTCAGGTATCTCAGGATTCTCATAACTGCCTCTAAGTGGGAAGTTCTAGGAGCATGCATAAACTGGCTCACTATGCTCACGGCAATGGCAATGTCTGGACGTGAGTGGGATAAGTATATAAGCTTGCCCACTAGTCTCTGGTATCTCCCCCTGTTTACTGGCTCTCCCTCTTGATCCTCACTAAGTTTCTGGCTTGGTTCTAGAGGTGTATTACATGGTCTACCTCCAAGCAGTCCAATTTCTTTTAGTAAATCAAGCACATACTTTCTCTGACATATAAAGATGCCATCCTTGCTCCTAGCTACTTCAATACCCAAGAACTACTTCAAATGACCCAAGTCTTTGATTTCAAACTCCTTGGCTAAGTATTCCTTCAATCGAGGGATCTTCTCAACGTCATTCCCTGTCAGAACAATATCATCAACATAAACAATGAGAGCTGTGGTCTTATTATGTGGGGAGTGTTTCACAAACAAGGTGTGATCAGCTTGACTCTGTTTGAACCCATATTTCAGTATAGCTTGAGCAAAGCTTTCAAACCAAGCCCTATGAGACTGCTTTAGTCCGTAAAGTGACTTTCGGAGCCTACATACTTTACTTTTGGACTTAGCATCCGCGAAACCAGGAGGAATATCCATATAGACCTCTTCTGCTAGGTCTTCATGAAGGAAGACATTCTTCACATCAAACTGATGAAGTGGCCAATCCAAATTTGCAGTAAGAGAGTAAGATTCTCACAGAGTTCATCTTAGCAACTGGTGCAAATGTCTCCTGGTAATGTACCCCATAAGTTTGAGTGAAGCCTTTAGCAACCAATCTCGCTTTGTACCGTTCTATGGAACCATCTGCCTTGTGTTTTACTGTGTACACCCACTTATACCCAACTGTATTTTTTCCTCTAGGTAACTCCACTAACTCTCAAGTGCCATTCTTGCTAAGAGCTCTCATTTTTTCCATCATGGCATGTTTCTATTCAGGAATAGAGAGAGGATCCTAAAAAGTGTTAGGTAGACTCACAGAAGACACTTTAGACAGAAAGACTTTATATGAGGAAGACAAATTAAAATAAGAGACATAATTGGTAATAGGATGTTGAGTACATGACCTAACTCCCTTCCTATTAGCAATGGGAACATCAAGATCTGAAACATCAGGAATATGAGTACTAGAATTGGAATTACCTGGACCTTTAGGAGATGACGTTAACTCTGGACACTCATTCGGAGAAGAAGTTGGCAGTAGTGGAGGGAGAGTAAGCTCTTGCATCCAGGTGACTTACTGTCTGTCCTTATCCCTAATATAAACTTTGCCTGCTTCCTCAACAACTCCTGGCTCATTATCTTCTACCTGTTAAACCACTGGCGGAAGAGAAACATATGGAGCATGAATCTTTTCACACCAAGGCTCCCCCTAAAGAGAGGACCGGGATACCGGGGAAGGCAGAAAGTAAGGTTGAGACTCAAAGAATATGATATCCATGGAGACAAACCATTTGCGAGTGGGAGGGTGATAACACTTATAACCCTTTTGGGTGACAGAATAACCCAAAAAAAACACACTTAAGTGACCTAGGATCCAATTTACCACGAGAAGGAGAATGATTATGGACAAAGCAAACACAACTAAAGGTCTTAGGAGAAATAGAGAACTCAAAAGAGGTAGACCCAAACAAAACTTGAAGATGTGTTTATTTTGAAAGACTTGAGTAGGAAGACGATTAATCAAATAAGCGGCAGTGAGAATCATTTCCCCCAATAGGATTGAGGAACCTGCATCTCAAAGGATAGACAACGAGTGACATCAAGGAGATGGCGATTTTTGCGTTCGACAACACCATTTTGTTGAGGGGTATTAGTGCATGAAGTTTGGTAAATAATGCCATGTGTGGCAAAGTAAGTGACAAGACCAGAGTTAACATATTCCCCCCCATTATCAGAACGTAGGAGTTTGACAACCGCCCCAAACTGAGTACAAACCATTTTATGGAAGGTTTGAAACACAGAAAAAACCTCACTTTTATCTTTCATCAAATAGACCCAAGTAGCCCTAGAACAATCATCTATGAAGATAACAAACCATTTATGATCGGTTAAAGACACAAAACAGGATAGACCCCATACATCAGAATGAATCAAAGAAAAGGCAACTAAACTTTTATTCATAGAAGGAGCAAACGAGGCTCTGTGTTGTTTTCCAAGTTGACAAGACTCACATTGAAATTCTAATACATTGTTTTTCTCAAAAACAAAGGGAAATAAATGCTTAAGTAATAAAAAAGAGGGATGTCCTAAGCGAAGGTGCCATAGCCAAATGTCTTCCTTGGTGGATGGTAATTGAATAGATGAATGATCCAGCTTGTCTATCTGATCCAGAATGTAGAGCCCATGTTCCTCTTTACCATTGCCAATTCTCTTCCTTCTGATAAGGTCCTAAAAAAGACAATCATCAGGAAAAAAAAGTCACACTACAATTTAAGTCACGGGTAATACGACTTAAAGATAAAAGATTAACACTGAAATTGGGAACATGAAGGATAGAAGACAAAGGAAGGGAATAGGTGGCATGAATTAAACCTTTTCCTGACATAAATGAAATGGTACTATCTGCAATACGCATTTTTTTCTGACCTAAAGAGGGGTTATACTCTGAAAATAAATTAGAGGAGCCAGACATATGATCGGAAGCACCGAAATCAATAATCTATGGTACAGGCATATGAGATAGCAATGCATATAGGGAGGAAACCAAGTTACCTGAATTGGCAAAGGAAGAAGAGGGTGCACCTATAGCAGAAGTGGAGGCTCGACGGTCTGACAAGTGAGGAAAAACAATCTTAAAATCCGAGGCAGATAACCCCGAAACATCAGCCGCAGAAGAGACAACTAGAGATGAAGATGGTGGTTCAACAGTGTTTGAAAGATGGGCTCATACATTGGCCCCACGGCCTCTAGTACCATATCGACCCCCTCGAGTACCAGGACGGTCGCCTCGGTCACCAGAGGGAGTTCTATGCAGCTTCCAACAAGTCTCTCGTGTGTATTGAGGTCGACGACAGTAGTTGCAGTAAAGGTTATCCTTCTCAGAAGAAGGACGAGAACTACGAGTCACACGGTTGCCATCGCGAGAGGGTGCAGAAACCAAGGCCGAGCGATCAGTAGTAGCAAAAGGAAACATCGCAGAACGACAACTCTCCTCATTCTGCACAAAAGCAAAGACTTCCTGGAGAGAAGGAAGCACATCTATGCCAAGTACTCTGCTCTGAACCGGATCATACTCCACATTTAAGTCTTCCAAGAACTTAAAGACCCGCTCTTGGGCCACAAACTTCCGGTAACCAGCAGAATCAGTGGGATAGACAGGCTTGTAATCCTGAAGGTAATCAAGCTGCTTCCACCCATTGCTAAGGAAGGTAAAATACTGGAGGATAGTCTACTCATCTTGTAGCGACCTTTCAATGGAGCGACGTAAGTCAAAAGCCTGTGAGAAGTTTCCTTTCCTAGAGTAAGTAGTGGCTACAGCCTTCCAAATATCTTGGATAGTGTCCATAGACAAGTAGCCCTCTCCAATCTCCGGAACCATAGAATGGATCAACCAGCCCATAATCAGAGAATTGGTGATCTTTTACTGGTCATAATGAGGGTCGGTGATACTGGGTGCTTGAACCCGTCCATCAACATATCTCATCTTTCCTTTACTCTTCAAAAAAATAGTCAGACTCTACGACCACGCGAGGTAATTCTGACCATTGAATAGAGAGGTGGTGATTCTAAGGCCAGTGTGAAAGGTATTAGTCATAGTAGAAGGGATGACAGAACTCTTGCCCTGAGAGGGCTGAGAGGTAGTAGATTCACTAGTCAAATCTGCCATGGGGACGTTACTAATTATTCCTCAACCATAATGTCAATCACAAACCCGGAAAATGAGAGTAGAGGAACAAGCATAATAATAACTAGAAATTCATAAAGATTTTTTTTTAAAAAAAATTTATTTATGGAACTAACGAACCATTACAAGAGAGAGAGAGAGAGAGAGAAGAACACTGTGAACTCTGTGACTATAATCTGCGAGAGAGTCGACACTGCGAGAGAGTCGACAATAACCAAGGAAGTTAGAGGGGAAGCCAGGAGGGCTGTCGACAGGCCCTAGGGTGCCAGAGAAGCTGCCGACAGACCCCCTCGTGGACTGACGATGGCTTGGGTCAGGTCCTAGAGTGCCGACAGACCCTTGGGGGAACTGATGATGGCTTGGATGGACTGTGAGAGGACAAACGATGGCTTGGGGAGAGGCTACTGTAGCTGACGGGGCTCCTGGGGAAGATAGAGCTGCCGACAGACAGGAAGAAGGTATGGGCTAGGGTTTAGGCTTTGATACCATGTAGATTTTAGAGAAGAGAAAGAGTTAGGGAATGAGTTAGACATCATTCCCTTTTATATTGATAATTTTGAGAAATTACATGCATAATTCTGAGCAACCAAAAATGAATAAATAAGAATACAATTCATTATTTCCTATTCTAACAAGGACCAGTGGACATCAAAAATATTTTCCCACATTCGTCCGGCGATAAACTTAATACAGGGTAATTGGGCATCTTAACTCCTTCGTGCGGGTACCAACACAATACACAACCATTTCCCAAAATCCGACTCAACTACTCGGACTCATACGCTGTTTATCCCTTTCAACATTTTCCAAACATCCACAAGATTGTAAGATCACAAGAGAAAATCATAATGCACATGATGAATGAATTTCCAAATCCAATTTGCCTAAGGTTCATTCAATTTATAAGCAAGATTTAATAATAGCAAGAAACAAAAGGATATTTTCCAATTTCTCATTTCCATGACTCCAACATTCATCTATCTCAACACACGTTTCCAAGATGAATCAAACTTACATATTTCAACACATTTGTAACGGCCATTCACCCAATTTCAAGGTTTTAAAAGTCAATTGAGCCAAACCCCATTATTAAATCAAATTTAGAAATTAGGATTTTTGAGAAAATTGGGGCTTTTCCCTCTTTTACACTTAAAGAGTGATTATTCATCATCAATAATAATAATCAACAAGAAATATTTATAATCTTTCCCAAAAATTTTAGGTATAATCCCTTTAGGTTTGTCAAACCTATTTTATATAAAAAAATTTATTTCATACATTTCTATAACTAAGAAAATACCACATATATACCTCAAATCATAGATATACCATGTTAAAAGTACCCACACCTCAAGAATGGAGGCAAAAAGATGAAAACCCAAAAAGAGTTTCAAGAAAAACACAATTCAATCGATAGAAACATTGATCTTCACTTCATCTTTGCTTTTTGCAAGGGATCCAAGTTTGATTCTTAGTGAAATGAGAGATTTTTCAGAGAGAGCAAGCTAGGGTTTCCGAGTTTAGGAGAGGGGAAAGAAAGAGGAAAAGAAAAAGTGAAAGAAATGATCCAAAAAAGTAACTTTTAAGTTGCTGATATCGCGCAGACTGCTTGAGTGGTCTTCCCACTGTTTGAGCAGTGAACTCAATCTCTCAGCATTTTTGTCTACAAAACAAGATACTGTATGAGTGATAAGCTGACCGCTCGAGTGGTCACCCTGGACACAACTAGTCACACAGCTCAGCTCCTAAGACACTCCCAGCACATTAACTTTATTTCCATATGTAACCATTTTGAGTAAATGCTTTCATTTAGCCTATTACATTTATATTTCATTTACTTAAGTTTACAATGTAAATAAAGAAATACCCCCATTTAGATTCAAAGAAAAATACAAAAAAAATCAAAATTCAAGTAAATCAAAAAATGATTCCCTTAGTTTTAGTATAAAAATAATTTTCTAACTGAAATTTCTAAGTTTGAAGCTAAAGTAAAGGGGTGAATACTTTGTAAAAAAATCCCATAAAATCAAGTTAGACTATTTAATATATAAGGAACAATTACTGCTAAAAATTATTTTCAAAATCATAAATTTTAAAAAATTCAATTTTCACACTCAGTAAAATTTCCAAGTTAAGTTAAATTTTTGACAAAAAAACTTTTTTCTACTACGACATCTTTTTACGGAAAAAAAAATAAGGATCAGGTTACACTTTTCATGTAGTTCAAGCTCAGTTTGACCCTAGCCTAGCTGAAGCTCTGGCATTATGAATTTGAATACTTGACCTATAGAGTGAACATCAAAAGGGAGTATGGGTAATATGCGCTCCACCGTGAAAATACTCCATCTACTCTTCTGCTCTTCATAAGATGGGTAGACAGCCATGCTTTTGGACGGCTAGGGTTTTTGGGTTAGAAAGCATAGATATATAATGTGAATATTATGCATTTTGAAATCTATAAATCATGGGATAATAACGTTTTGAATAATTAATTAAATTGATTGACCAATAGACTTTTTCTAATATATTTTGTAAATTAAAAAATTAATAATTTTAGGATAGAATTTTGAAATTCTTTCTTATTAAAAATTTCAATTTTCTTAATATATATGTAAATAAATTGCAAGCCCAAAACTCTCCCCCATTACCCTAATTTAATGGATCATTATTATTGATTAATTTGTATAGGCTCAAGTAGCCTATAAATAGACTCACTCATTATCAATTCACATCATTCTGCCTGTAAATTAATAGACTCACTCACTACCAGCTAAGGGGTATTGGCCCATTGGCCCACCTAGCGCATCTCTATTTTTTTTAAGATTTGGCAAGATTGTTTTAAAGGCGAACCATGCCAACATTTTCAACTTGGCATATTAGTGGGTTGAGCTTGAGATTTATATTTTTAATCTATCTTGGCCTACCCTGTAATTAGGTTAAGAGTTATGATAGAGACCTCCTCTAATTATTACTTTCACAACCTCTACACACATGTAGTGGGTGGTGATTGAAGGAGTAGGAAAAAAAAAAAAAAAAAAAAAAAATGTAATCAATGAGAGAGAAGGGTCAAAGGGGGTGGAGGAAATGGGGCATGGAACATTTTTGTTAGATTAATTAATTATAATACATTAAAAAATATATATTTTGTTTTGTTGAGATCTAGACTATATATTTATGGATTTTATTAAAACTTATATTTGTGGTGATATATAATTGAATTTATTATAAATCTTTTAATTTATATACAAAATTCTTCAATTTATAATGATATTAACATATTTATTTAAGAAATATAATATTTGATTGAATTTAATTATAGAATGTTTTTTTTTTTTAAAAAATTAACATATAGCTCGATGGGTGGACTTGAAATTTATAATTTTTTTGGGTCAGGTTTGGATAGATATAAAGGCCTGATGTTAGGACCAAGTTGGATTTGAACAGACACAAAACCTCTTATTATGTAGTGTTAGCTTAATCCGAACCTAACCCGACTCAACGTATGACCACCCCTACTACCAACTCACATCATTCCACATTGACCATTCTGTACTTGAGAGAGATTACAGATCAGAAAAGAGTGTTCTTTCCGGTAGAGTTTTTGGGTTAACCCTCTTGAATTTTCGGTACAGTCGGTATTTAGATAAAAAATTTCATCAAATCAATAATGTTGGTTTTATTATTTTGAATATTGATATAGACCGCTTCTTCCATCAAACCGCATCGGACCAAACTAATTGAAATAGTTCGGTTCGGTGTAGTTTAATTGGTCTATGACTTTTCAAACTTGAACCACTTTTAAATATAATTACTCATCTATATAAAAACATTAAATTAGTTATTTATCCACCATTTCAAACATATACAATCCATCCATTTAATAAATACTTTTCAATTCCTAAATTAACAAAAATAAAAACAAAAAAAGTTAAAAAATACAAGTTTCAAGAATAATGAGTTAAGATTATATAAAATAAGAGTTTACAAACTTAGGTTATAAAGATTATAAGATTAATAATTTATTATACTTATTAATCTATATAATAAAGCAGGACGATTTTTGAATCTTCAATATATTTTTGTCCTACTAAGATATTTAGATGTCTCAGATCTGTTCAAATTATAAAACAAAGGCTGAGATATATTTTCCAAAAAATGTCCTACATATACATTTTTTATTTTCCCACTTCCCTCTCTTACTTTTTCTTTTTCTCACCCATCCTTCCATAATCTCGTGATCCCACATTTCTCTCTCTTTTCTTTTTATTTTTTTTTATTTTCTCCATTTTTTATTTTTCTCTTTATTTGTTTATTTTTTCCTTTTTGTTCACTTATTTTTATTCATCTTATATGGGAAAGTCTACGATCCCAGAATTAGGAGTCAGATTTTACTGTGTGTAGTGGAGATTAAATTAATGAATTTTATATTTCACAAATTAAATGAATTTGAACAATTAATTATTATTTTTAAATATATTAAATACCTAATAGACTTCATAACTTTAAACCTCATATGAATCTTCAACATCTATATAATAAAGCATGACGGTTTTTAAATCTTCAATATAATTTTGTTCTACTAGGACATTTAGATAACTGAGATCTGTTCAAATTATAAAACAACGGCTGAGATATTTTTCAAAAATGTCCTACATGTACATTTTCTACTTTCTCATTTCTCTCTCTTACTTTTTCCTTTCTCATCCATCCTTGCATAATTCCGTGATCCCACATTCTTCTCTCTTTTCTTTTTATTTTTATTTTCTCCCATTTTTTTTTTATTTTTATTTGTTTATTTGTTTATTTTCTCCTTTTTGTTCACTTATTTTTATTCATATTACATGGAAAAATTTTACGACCCTAGAATTAGGAGCCAGATTTTACTGTGTGTGGTGGAGATTAAATTAATGAATTTATAATCCACAAATTAAATGAATTTGAACAATTAATTATTATTTTTAAATATATTGAATACTTGATAGACCTCGTAACTTTAGACCTCATATGAATTTTCAACATCTATATAATAAAGCATGACGGTTTTTGAATCTTCAATATATTTTTGTTCTACTAGGACATTTAGATGGCTCAGATCTGTTCAAATTATAAAACAATGGCTGAGATATATTTTTCAAAAAATGTCCTATATGTACATTTTATACTTTCCCCCTTCTCTCTCTTACTTTTCCTTTTCTGACCCATCATTCCATGATCCCATGATCCCACTTTCCTCCCTCTTTTCTTTTGTTTTTTATAGTTTCTCCCCTTTTATTTTTATCTCTATTTGTTTACTTATTTATTTTTTTTATCTATCTATCTAGCTATATGTTATATAAGCAAAAACGAGTTTTCGTGAGAAATTTTGTGAGAACTCCAAAATTTATAATAAATTTAAGACTTTATCAAATTAAAAAAAAATTTAAATAGTGTTTGGATTACAATTATATTATAATTTTAACATTTTTTACACCGTGCCTTCATGCATGGGCATACGCTAGTATCATTATATTATTAGATTTATATATATATAATATAATATAATATAAATACAACATATGTTGAAGTAGTTGGTTTCGATTTGGTTCAGTGCACACGGTGCTTGAACTGATACCAAACCAAAAACAAAAAAAAATCAAATTTTAAAAACCGCACATACCGATTCTTGTTAAAAAACAGACCAAATATATATAGTCAGTTTAGTCCAATTCAATCAGTTTGGTCGATTTTTTCGATTTTAAAATTTTTCTTATATCCCTAACCGTGTGCAGACGTGACCTGAATTATATGGGCTGTTGTATCCTAGAGGGGATAAGTCATAGTCTGGTGACTATTGCACCGGTGTTTTTAAGTTTTTTTTACCACAATGGGCTTGATTTTCTTAAAGAAGATGAGATATTTGTATCTTAGCTTGATTTAATTATATCTCATTTTCTTTGTATTTTTTTAAATAAATTATTAATTTTTATTTCATTTTTGCCAATATATCATAATTAATTTCTTGTATGACTTCTCATCAATACATTATATATCCATAAATAATCGAATCTATTGAACAAATATAATGTTAAAACTCTTAAAATTTATCAAATACAATAAAATAAAATATGACCATTGTATTATTATTCTTTACATTCATGTTACAGTTGACATGCAACCCCGCCCCGTATCATATATCGGACTGATGGCGGGAGCGGAGCATGAAGCAGGTTAATTTTTAACTTAAAAAATGAAAAGATTCATAAAAATTATAAGTAATGTAATATATTTATGAACAGTAATTTATAATTAATGAAAATTAAAAGATGTGAAATGCGAAATAAATGAGTAAAAATTAATAATAAGTATAATATTTTAAATTTTATTTTTATCCTACAGAAAAAAATTAAATGATATATTATATAATAAATATATTTAGTAAGTATAAATAGGACTGAGTGATTAGTAAAATTTTGTTTCCACCCAAATTTTACCTACATTTATATAATTTTACATATATTTTTTTT
Source organism: Camellia japonica (assembly GCA_030407325.1). Classification (NCBI taxonomy): domain Eukaryota; kingdom Viridiplantae; phylum Streptophyta; class Magnoliopsida; order Ericales; family Theaceae; genus Camellia; species Camellia japonica. The sequence continues at coordinate 28,718 of JAPPVO010003077.1, forward strand.
TTTCTCTAAATCCCTTTTTAAATTTCTCAACTAAATACAATATAAAGGAAAAAAACCTTGTAAAATAGAACGGAAAATACGTGGCGACGAACACTGTCTGAAAGTTATACATACCGAATATGAGGACATTTTGCACCGGCTTTTGATGGGCTATTTATTACATGCTTTGAATGTTTCTCAAGACTCTCCCTTCTTTTGGTTGCCCTAGTTTAACATGCATTCACGGTTCAATAATTTGAAAAATGATATTGAAGTTCCTTTATTAAATTAATTTTTTAGATTTAATAATGTGTAAGTAATATGATTGATCAATAATTAAATAATATATGAGAAAGAGTGTTGTCTTTAATATTCTAATTGATTATCACACTGGACTTAAAAATTAAGAGCTATTTTGGAAAGATGGTTATAATAATCTTTTTGGTTAAAAGTTGTTTATAAGCAACTTTTTTGTGAGAGAGGAAGTGAGTTATAATCTGGGAAGTGGATTATAGCCCATTTCCCAAAAGAGGCCTAAGTCTAATTTTTTTTAATCTTGAATAACGATGTTCAAATAAATTTTATTTATTTTTATTTGTTTAATGTTTTTGGGAGGAAGCAGAAGGGGTGGTGTTTAAAGATGATTATATCATTTGAAAGCAGAAAATTAATGAATCATCTAAGGGGACGAACAAGTGGTCCAAAGTTCAAAATTTCGAATTTTAACAACAATTCAGTCAGGCAATTAGATACATAAAGAAATTAATGCATTGATCAAAATATTTTTTTTATCCTCATTTTTAAATATTATTTTTTTTATTTTTATTTTTTTATTTTTTTATCGTTTTTGATATATCACCTTCCATAATTGATATCTCAGCCTTTATTCCTATTATTTTAGTATTTTTATATAAATTTTAATTTTTTTATTCGTCAAGTATTTTACAATATATTTTTACTTTAATTTTCTAATACCATATGATATTTTTTATATCATCATCAATTTATTTTCACCCAATATTTTGAACTGTCATTTTCATTTGCAAAAATATCACTCTCATATCATTCTATACTAGTGGTAACCCATGCGATGCACGGAAAAATAGTTAAGTTAGCTAGCGGGTGCATGTTAACAATAATTAGCACACAAAATTTCACAATAAAATTTGATATACATAAAAAATTATTAATTATTAAAATTGTTGAGAATAATAGTATCACAATCAGTTTATAACAAAATATGAGTAAATCAAAATAAAGATTTAGATATATATGTCTTTGATAGATATATAGATTAACAAATCATATCTTTATCTAAATTTTATTATTTTAATTTTTTGTAAATCAATTATTTAATCTTTATCATTATCTATAGGCCACGAAATTAATCTTTATAAATTATTTATCAATTTTATATGTTTATTTATCTATAAGTCATGAAATTAATTTTTTTAAATAATTTTTTTTAATTTTTATCTTTCTCTATAGGTCATGAAATAAATTTTCTTAAATTATTTATGAATTCTTAAAGTACAAAATGAAGGGAAAAAAAAAAGAGAGTAATTTCATTTTTTTAAATCAATTATTTAATCTTTATCTTTATTTGTAGGCCATGAAATTAATTTTTATAAGTTAATTATCTATAATTTATGAAATTAATTTTTTTAAATTAATTGTTTACTTTTTATCTTTATCTATAGACTATAAAATTAATTTTCAGTTTTTATATGTTTAGCTATATTGATGAATTTTGAAATTCAAATCTTTATCTATAAGCGATGAAATTAATTTTAATTTTAATTAATCAAATAAATAGAAAATGAAGAAAAATAGAAAACATGAAAGGCAATCAAAGAAGGTTGCCATGTAGGAAAGAGAGAGTTTTAAAATTATAAGAATTTAGGAACAAATATTTGGAGTTTTTTGACAAAATAATTACATTTGGTTATATATATAGTATAGATAGATAGATAGATAGATAGATAGATAAATTTTATGTATAAAAACCGTATTTATAAATTAGTTTCTCCAATATTTAAATTCTATGGTCAAACTGCCCACAATTTTACCCTTTTTGAGAGAAATACTTCAGTCTTTATTATTATTAGGGTGGTTTACACAAAGACCCCTAAACTATTGAAAAGTTTTACTTTGACCATCTAAACTATAAAAGTATATAAATTGATCCCCTAAACTGTTGAGAAGTATCACTTTATCCCATAAACTATAAAAATATACAAATGGACCCCCTAAAAGTATCACTTTGCTGCTAATGCTGCTGCACTTGTTTTGTTCTGGTCTTTTTTACTTTGCTCTGTTGCTACTTCTGGTTTTGTTTTCTTTGTTGGTTGCTCACCAACTAGGAGGTTGGAGCTTTGTTTAGCTCCAAGCTCCTCTTTATTGATGTATCTTTTCATACTTTGTATAGTTTTATCATCAATAAAGTCTTCTTTTTTGCCGATCAAAAAAAAACTATTAGTGTGTTACTTTAACCCCTTTTTGATAACGGGTCCAATTGATACATTTTTATAGTTTAAGAGGTCTATTTAAACTCAAGAAGAAGAAATCAAGACTCTAGACCTTTCAAGTGTGCTGCCCACCATATTTCGTCTGCCTTTGCTACTTTGCTGAGTTTATTTTTTGTTTTGTTTTTGTTTTGTGTGATTATCGATATCAAGAGACATGAAGCAGAATAAAAAATTTTAAAAAAAAACCTAATTGATGGTGTAAAACCTGAGTTTTATATATTGGATGAGGTTACTAATTTTTTAATGGAGCCAAATATTGATTACTTTAATTTGTACCCTATAATTTTTTTTTTTCAAAGGATCCCAACTGGTTGATGGTGTCCTGTGACACCATCATGCAATGTATAGCGCCGCCCCTGGTGTGGTCCCACAGTAAGAAGTTTGAATATTCTCCATTGATCTACAATTGTGAATAATTTTCTGAACACTTTTATCGTTTTTAGACTTTCTGATATCATATCAATTTGGTGCACATAAAGGGAGAAAGATGTAAAACATCTCCAGTCTACTTACTGATTTTTTTCTTCTTCTTATTTTTTTTAAAATTTTTTTTAATCTTTTAATAAATTTTTTTTTTTAATTATATGTATAAATATCCATACTTGCTTTGCTTTCCTAAATCTGTTGTGCATGAATATGAACTTGAAGAATGCATGTGTCCTGCATGGAACCTAAACAAATCTAATGAATTCTATATTTCAAATTGTTGGAAACCATAGGTTGGAAACTATGTGGTACAACATGTGGTATACATGGTGTGACTTAACCTTAAAGGCTATATGGTATACGTGATTCATCCACATATGACATAACTACGAGGGATACATGGTTTTGGACATATCGTACACATAGTGTGACTTAACTATGAGGTATACATGATATTGCCATATATGCCTATAAGATCTAACCAAGGCTCATGCCCAACCTTGTGAATACACACCAAAAACACAATAAGATCTTCTCTCTCTATTCATCTATCTTGAGATTACCATTTGCAAGCCTAGGAATTTCGAATGTGGATAAATAACAAGAAACTCTAGTAGCTTCTCAATTGATAAAGATTTTTCAGATAAGACTCGTAATTCAAACATTCGATCCAAACCATTTCCGCATCAAATAATATGATTACTTGTATTTTTCCTTCACAAATAATTCCATTTTATGCACAATGGTTGTACATATTTATTTATATTATAAAGTGAACAGGTCAGTTTGATACATACGGCTTTTAAAACATTGTAACACTTTCCTTTCTTTTTTATTTATTTATTTTTATTTATAATTATCTAACAAAAATCATTTTTTAAACTGTTAATTTGAAAAGCTTTTATTTAGGCCTCATTTGGCAAGTGACTTTTTTAGCCAAAAAATCAAAAAGTTATTAAAAAAATCAAAAAACTAACAACCCATACTAAAAAGTCAAAGATTCTATTTTCTCTCTACTTTTTGCATATCTTTTCGTAAAAAGTTAAAAAGCCATCCCAAACATACTAGTTTTTTTTACATTACATTTTAGTAAAAAAACTAAAAAATTACTAAAAAAACCTATTTCCCAACGAGGCCTTAACTGGAAGTTTGGTATAAATTCAAAAATTGAGCATTTATTTAAATGCAAAAGTTAATATAATAAAAGTCGTATCCAATTTTTCCATTGCGTGTTTGTTTGATGAAGAATATGGAGTTGATGAGAGTTGATGAGAGGTTGCTTTTGTGTCAGTCTTTTGTGTGCTATTTTTTTTTGTTTTCTTTTGCTTTTTTCGCTTTCTCACTCTTTGACTAATCATCAATGCATCCAACATAGTTAAAATATTGAAAAATCAAACGTACCCAAGCCAACATTGCCTAACAATGGGTATCAAAACATTGCCTAACATTGTCATGACGCATAATCGTACATTGGAACAAATCAAATGCAATATTAACCATACATTGGATAACAAAAATTCCATATTTTGAGCGATTACCTATGCATTCTAAATTTTTTGGGATGTGAAATTTATAGTTGTTTTCTTTTTGGATAAATTATAATAAATTCCTGATGATCTATTTACATTTTGTTCATTTAATTTTCAAAATTTGATAGTTTAAAGTATTGGCTTGTTATAGTTAATCTCTTCTGTTAGGGATTTATACAAAAACAGATCATATGTAAATCACATGACATGCTTATTAAATTTTTTAAGACAATAATGTCATTATCTAGTGATCTCATTTGCATTTTACCAATAAGATAAGGGATACAAAGTCTAAATGAGATCACTAGATAAATGTATTATTATTTTAATAAAATCAATAACGTGTATTATTGTCTTAAAAAATCAATAAGTGTGCCACGTGTTGATTCCATTTAAATCCCGAAATAGAATCCTAACGGGAATGATTAATTGTAACAAGATAACAGTTCAAGGTGATTAGTTGTTGCATTTTGAAATTCAGAGGGGTAAAATGCAAATGAGTTATAGTTTAAAGGGATTTATTGTAATTTATCCTCTTTTTTTTTTTTTTTTTTGGGGGGGGGGGGGGGGGGAATTATAGCCCTAGAGTCTCTCTAAA
>JAPPVO010003078.1:0-36223 GCA_030407325.1 Camellia japonica
AAAAATGCTATTTTGGGGCTGCCTTGCTACTGTTTTGCATGTCATGTACCAATATGCATGTTTAGTATGGCTATAGGCCATTCCGGGTGCTTATATCGCATTTCGGGACCATTTCCGTGCATTTGGTATCATTTCCCCCACTTTTCGGGACTGTTTTGCATCATTTGTAAGTGCTAAACTTCCATTTGCATGTTTGCATATCATTCGTATGTCATTTCATGCTTAATGCATCGCCTCGGTTTGCGCGCCCGTGGGCACGCATTTCGAGGCACTTCATTTTTATCCGACGGCCTCTCGTGAGTGTGTAGTTGAGGCTCTCTCATGTTAGTGTAAGTCCATTTTGCATTCTTGTATGTCATTAGTCTCATCGCATTCCGTATGCCATTTTCTCGGTTTGCGCGCCCGCGGGCACGCATTTCGAGACATCTCATTTTAGTCTCACTGTATATCATATTTCATGTCATTTCATGATTTAGGATCATCGCCTCGGTTTGCGCGCCCGTGGGCACGCATTTCGGGCATCTCATTGTTCTATCCGCCGGCTTTATGTGAGTGGGCTGAGGCCACTCATGTTAGTGTAAGTCCAATTGCATTGCGTATGCCATTTCATGCCTAGGGACCATCGCCTCGGTTTGCGTGCCTGTGTGCACGCATTTCGAGGCATCTCATTTTCATTACATTGTGCATGCTAGGATTGTATTTTAGTTGCATTTCATGCATATCATGCATATGCATCGTGTTCGGGATAGGAGTTAGCCCGGGCACGGGAAACGAGGCACGTTCCGTACTCCGAGTGACGGAAACGGGTCTCAATTCCCAAGTCACCGACACTCCGGATTACCCATGATGGAGTTAGGTTTTGTTGTAGCATTCATCTGCATGCACCTTATATTGAGTTGTGCAATCCGTTCCTCGGCCATCATGCATCGATATGCGTGATTGGTGGCACGAGAATCGAGGCATGCATATATATTTGTGAAATACATTGCTATGCCCCTTTCTTGCTCTCTGTTGCAGCAAATAAGAATCAGCAACTTTTCGGAGTCGGGCACGCATTTCGAGAAACATTGCAAACAGAGGCTAATCGGGGCATCCCAGTGGATTTCTGCGCAAGGCAGCCCAGCATACATCATTCATCAGAAGCGAGGCAGCCCCTGGCTTGCATGCCAGTTACAGCTTTCTTAGTTTAATTTGTTAATTAATTAGGAATTTGATATATTATTCGGACTGTATTTCGGACTGTATTATTCTTTTATTTCGGACTGTATTATTTATTCGGACCCTCTGCGCGAGGGCATAACTGTAATAAGTGTGGGTGAGTGTGATGTATGTCTTCCAACCCCCACGTTTCTCCCTTTTATTTACCCGCTTATGATGGTTAGATATAGGGCATATTCAATTAGCATACAGTATGACAGCATGTTTGCATCATTCATCTGTTTTGCACGCCCGGGCTCGGCGCATCATACAAACTGCATTTGTATTTCAATTCCAAATTGAATACGTGTTAGTTGTAGCATTCCATATGCCATGTTTAGAATAGCGAGCCTGCTATAGTTGCATTTTTGCATGTGTTGCATTAGGCATTTCTGTATAATTAGGATCATGCAGATTTCTAATAAAATTTCTGTTTTTGGCTTGGAGTACTCGGTGAGTTTTATGCTTTAGCATCCTTGCATGCGTGTGAGTGTTGCCATGAATAGCATGCTTGCCATGAGGCTAACTGCTTATGTGATATTACTGCCTTGAATGCCTGTGGGTGGAGGTTGTGGGTTATTTGGATTGGACAATTCATCAAATGTTTGTTTTAAGCCCACTAGATAGTGGCAAAATCATGTTTTCTAAGCCCACCTGAGGGTGGCAAATCCGCGTCTTAGCCTACCTGCGGGTAGCACCATCAAACCATTTCAAACAAACAAACATGAAATGTTTTGTTCCAATTCAGGCGACTTAGTCTATACTTGTTTGCTGAGCATCATACATAGTAACCTAGGCTAATAACGGAATAAGAACTCACAATGTTTTCAAAAAAGATATCATGGTTAGTAGAGGCCGGTCTTTGAACGGGCGAGCGGGGGTGCTCACGAAGTGACCTTCCCCAATCGTACCCAAGTTCCCGAGCCGAGGCAACTTGGGTGATGACGGACACGTGGCCTTTGGCACCGAGTCAGGGTTTCCTAAATTTCCCAAAAATAAAATATTTAGGTGGCGACTCTGTATCTGGCAAAGCAGTCCATGTTTGCACTTCTTTCAAAAAATCTGTTTTCAAAACGATTTGCCGGATTTGGACTCTTTGGTTCAGATTAAGAACCGTGACATTTGAGTCCTTGAACTGTAGTAGTGACCCCCAAATGAACCGAACGGGATTACCTCCCGGGGCGTTCGGGGACTGTTACAGAGGCGACGTGAGGGATCAATTGAAGGCAAGAGGGTTACAAAGGGTTTATTCTCAGATTCAAAATAGGCGCGCTTGGCCTACCACAACGTTTTTAAATAACTCCTATTATAAAACGGTGCCGTTTTAATTAAAAAAAATATATGAACGTTTTTAAAACATCGTTAAATATTAACAAAATGACGTTTAAAACATGTTAAAAAAACACCGCAAAAACCCTTATTTCCTGTAGTGAAACTAAAACTTAAATATGACATTTTCTATTCTTGCTAAATCTAATATATTTTTACTTCAGGTTGCTATCAATTCTCTCGTGTGGATTCTTAGGGATGCTTCGCTATCTAGTTACCACCAAAAAGTGGTGGATCTCTCATGTTCATATTCAAGGTTTGTCTACTGACATGGAATATTTGTTTGTTTCTCCAAAAAATTTATTACAAAATTGAACCATTTTCGCACATAACTTTACACAACACTCCAATCCAAATATTACTCAATTAATTTATGCACTAACTATTGTAGCTCGACTTTTTTGCGCTCCTTTTCAGATGGTTTGAAAGAAAGCCCTACAGTTCGGACTCTCGTAGTTCTGAATCTAATCTCGCAAGTGCAATGTGAAATGATAAACACCAAGTAGTCCAAATCCGACAAATCATTTGGAAAATTGATTTTGAATAAAAAATGCCAAAATTGGACTTTTTTTCAAATACAGAGTCGCCACCTAAATATTTTATTTTGGAAAAATTAGGAAAGCCATGACTCGTGCCAAAGGCCACGTGTCTGTTATCACCAAAGTTGCCTCGGCTCGGGAACTTGGGTATGAGAGGGGAAGGTCATGAATTGAGCACCCCCGCTCGCTCGATCAAAGATCGGCCTCTACTAATCATGATATGATTTTTTATCAACATTATATGTTCTTATTCTGGTTATTAGGCTAGCATTAATACATGATGCGCACAAGCAAGTATAAACTAGTTTGCCTGAATTGGAACAACTCAATTTCATGTTTGTTTAGCGAAAAGGGTTTGATTTTGCCACTTCAAGTGGGCTTAAAGTTTGTGAATTGGCCACTCTACAAAGTGGGCTTAAAAACGTACATTTGTTAAATCGTTCCAATTCAAACAACAAGCCTTCATCCGCAGGCACTCAAACAGTTTTAGCAAGTAAGCATTTAGCCTTATGGCAAGCACGCTAGTCATGGCAAACACTCACACTCATGCAAATATGCTAAAGCATTAAAAATTCACCTAGTACTCCAAGCTAAGATAAAACAAAAGAATTAGAAAAATATGCATGATTCCTAACTATGCAATATGTCTAATGCAACTCATGCAATATGCAATTACTAGGCTCGGCTACTAATATGACATATGGATTGATTTTGATAACATGTGGTCTAAGCACATATTCAGAGAAGTATTGAAATGATAATACAGTTGGAATGATGCGCCGAGCCTCGGTACATGCAATACAAGATGAATGGATGCAAGCATAAGGTATGCTAATTGAAACATATCCCTAATCTAACCATTAAAAGCAGTTAAATAAAAGGGAGAAAGACGTGGGGTTGGAAGACATACACATTATTACAACATGCTCTCACGATGGTAGGCCAAGCGCGCCTATTTTGAATTTGAGAATAAACCCTTTGTAAACCCTCATGCCTTCAAATTGAATCCTCACGTCGCCTCTGTAACAGTCCCCGAACGCCCCGGGAGGGTTAAGTCCCGTTCTGTTCATATTGGGGTCACTACAGTTCAAGGACTCAAATGTCACGGTTCTTAATCTTGAACCAAAGAGTCCAAATCGGCAAATCGTTTTGAAAACAGATTTTTTGAAAGAAGTACCAAACATGGACTGCTTCGCCAGATACAGAGTCGCCACCTAAATATTTTATTTTTGGGAAATTTAGGAAACCCTGACTCGGTGCCAAAGGCCACGTGTCCGTCATCACCAAAGTTGCCTCGGCTCGGGAACTTGGGTACGATTGGGGAAGGTCACTTCGTGAGCACCCCCGCTCGCCCGGTCAAAGACCGGCCTCTACTAACCATGATATCTTATTTTGAAAACATTGTGAGTTCTTGTTCCGGTTATTAGCCTAGGTTACTATGTGATGCTCGCAGCAAACAAGTATAGACTAAGTCACCTGAATTGGAACAAAACATTCCATGTTTGTTTGTTTGAAAATGGTTTGATGGTGCTACCCGCAGGTAGGCTAAGACGCGGATTTGCCACCCTCAGGTGGGCTTAGAAAACATGATTTTGCCACTGTCTAGTGGGCTTAAAACAAACATTTGATGAATTGTCCAATCCAAATAACCCAACCTCCACCCACAGGCATTCAAGGCAGTAATATCACATAAGCAGTTAGCCTCATGGCAAGCATGCTATCATGGCAACACTCACACGCATGCAAGGATGCTAAAGCATAAAACTTACCGAGTACTCCAAGCCAAAAACAGAAACTTATTAGAAATCATGCATGATCCTAATTTATGCTGAAATGCCTAATGCAACACATGCAAAAATGCAACTATAGCAGGCTCGGCTATGCTAAACATGGCATATGGAATGCTACAATTAACACGTATTCAATTTGGAATTGAAATACAAATGCAGTTTGTATGATGCGCCGAGCCCGGTGCGTGCAAAACAGATGAATGATGCAAACATGCTGTCATACTGTATGCTAATTGAAATATGCCCTATATCTAACCATCATGAGCGGGTAAATAAAAGGGAGAAAGACGTGGGGTTGGAAGACATACATCACACTCACCCACACTTATTACAGTTATGCCCTCGCGCAGAAGGTCCGAATAAATAATACAGTCCGAAATAAAAGAATAATACAGTCCGAAGTATACAGTCCGAAATAATATACAAATTCCTAATTAATTAACAGATTAAACTAAGAAAGCTGTAAACTGGCATGCAAGCCAGGGGCTGCCTCGCTTCTGATGAATAATGTATGCTGGGCTGCCTTGCGCAGAAATCCACTGGGATGCCCCGATTTAGCCTCTGTTTGCAATGTTTCTCGAAATGCGTGCCCGACTCCGAAAAGTTGCTGATTCTCTATTTTGCTGCAATAGAGAGCAGAAAAGGGGCATAGCAATGTATTTCACAAATATATGCATGCCTCGATTCTCGTGCCACCAATCACGCATAACGATGCATGATGGCCGAGGAATCGGATTGCACAACTCAATATAAGGTGCAATGCAGATGAATGCTACAACAAAACCTAACTCCATCATGGGTAATCCGGAGTGTCGGTGACTTGGGAATTGAGACCCGTTTCGTCACTCGGAGTACGGAACGTGCCTCGTTTCCCGTGCCCGGGCTAACTCCTATCCCGAACATGATGCAATATGCATGATATGCATGAAATGCAACTAAAATACAATCCTAGCATGCACAATGGTATGAAAATGAGATGCCTCGAAATGCGTGCACACAGGCACGCAAACCGAGGCGATGGTCCCTAGGCATGAGATGGCATACGCAATGCAATTGGACTTACACTAACATGAGTGAGCCTCAGCCACACTCACATAAGAGGCCGTCGGATAAAACAATGAGATGCCTCGAAATGCGTGCCCACGGGCGCGCAAACCGAGGCGATGATCCTAAATCATGAAATGACATGAAATATGATATACAGTGAGACTAAAATGAGATGTCTCGAAATGCGTGCCCGCGGGCGCGCAAACCGAGAAAATGGCATACGGAATGCGATGAGACTAAAATGACATACAGAATGCAAAATGGACTTACACTAACATGAGAGAGCCTCAACTACACTCACGTAAGAGGCCGTCGGATAAAAATGAAGTGCCTCGAAACGCGTGCCCGCGGGCGCGCAAACCGAGGCGATGCATTAAAGCATGAAATGACATACGAAATGGTATGCAAACATGCAAATGGAAGTTTAGCACTTACAAATGATGCAAAACAGTCCCAAAAAGTGGGGGAAATGATACCAAATGCGCGGAATGGTCCCGAAATGCGACAATAAGCACCCGGAATGGCCTATAGCCATACTAAACATGCATAATTGGTACACGACATGCAAAACAGTAGCAAGGCAGCCCCCAAAATAGCATTTTTCAGTCACAAAAAGGGCTAAATAGCAAGCATGGATAGGGCAACAATAGCATGCAAAAATACGAGCCAAGAGAGGGGTATTGAAGCAAGTGGTGTATGCGACGCTCAAACTGAAAAGTGCCCTTCTACAACACTGATGAGGGACTAAAAATAAGCACATTTACAGTAGATGACATCCTCCAACTCAGTATGAAAACATGCTAAAAATGTCATGCAAGGAATAGGATACACAAGGCTATAACATGAGGTACCCTAAGAATTCATCAAATCAGAAAAAACCCTTAATGAAATATGTCAAGGAGATCAAAATATGGATATTTTCAGTACTGATGATGGCCGAAATCAGAAGCTAGATAGGCTTAAAAAAGCATGCAAAATGGGGTCAAAGAGAGATATAAAGGCAAGTATAACATGGAGACCCCAAACAAAGTTGATCCCTTCTACAATATTGTATAGGGACACAAAATAAGCTCACTCACAGTTCATGGAATGTTCCAAAACAGACTGCATGTAGGTCAAATAAATCATGCAAGTTTACGGTAATTTGAAGGAATTATGAAGCAAGTGCATGATAGAGAGGCCAAACAGGGTTGAGTCCTTCTTCAATGTTGAAGAGGGGCTCAAAATAGTCCCACTCACAGTTTACCTCATGCCCGAAAACAGATCACTCATAGGCCAAATATTCAATGCAAAATAATGGCATATAAGAGGATATTGAAACAAGTGCAAGATGGAGGGCTCAAACAGGGTTGAGCCCTTGAACAAAGATGAAAATGAGCTCAAAAGAGGACCACTTTCAGTATTGGTCGGAGCTCAAAACAGTGTGGAAATGGGGTTAAGAATAGAGGCAAAAAAAAGTGGTGTAAAAGAGGGATTTTGAGACTTACCCTTGAAGACAAGTTCTTGGCTGCCTTTTCCTTGAAGAAAGTTGCTTCTAAGCCTCTTAAGAACTCCTCCTTGCTGCTGGAAATGGATTGGTGATGGTGATGCTTGGTGATGATCAAGAAATGGCACTAAACTTTGAAGAAAATGGAGTTGTATGTATGTATATGCTCAAGCCCCCTCTTGTGTCTTGTGTTCTTGAGGTAGGAGGACACTAAAATGTGCAAGAGAGGAAGAGAGGAGTCCTCTTGGAATGGAGGGAAATGAGCTCTATATTTCCCTCCAAAGGGGGTCCCCCAGAGAGATATTTTTGGGGGAAATTCGATGCACAGCTGGAATGCACACATCCCCAGGAAGCTGGCCGGCTAGCCACCTTTATTGGAGGTGGCCGGCCGGCCACCCCCCATGGCCAGCCGGCCAAGGGCAAAAATGGAAGGTGACAATTACTGGCCGGCCACCAAAGGTTGGTGTCCTCCCATGTGTGCTGAACAAGACCCTGTGGTTCAATTTTGACAATTCTAAAACATGAGAGAGAATATGCCAATTCAAAGAGGGGTTCAAAAGGGTCAAAGAGAGTTACTGGCCAGCCATGTGTTTTTAGTGTCCTCCCATGTGTGTACATCACAAATATGTGGTTTTGGCTTGAAGAAAATGGCCCTAGGGTGTTCAACAATAGCCCGGAAGTGAGAAAAACGGGCGCCGGGGGGCGCCGAAAGAGCATAACAGGTTGCTTGGACAATTACTAGCCTCCCACCCTCCAGTGATCTTCCTAATGATAAAACAGAGGTACCTGCCAAAAATGAACAAAAACCGATGCAAAACGAATGCTCGGGGACCAAAACAAGCAGTTCGAGGTCCCGAAAATCGGCCGTTAAGCACCGAAAGTGGTGTTTGGCCACGAAGTGGGTATCTAAGACCCCAGTGTCCCTCGAAAGGGAGTAAATGAGATGTATGCCAAAAACCGGAGGAATCGGAGATGGTTGGGTGGTCCCGAACCGAGGCACACGGCCTGACGGCTCCGAAAACCGAGAACCGGGCTCCGAAATGGGCAAAATGGCCTACGGGCACGAAATGTAGCCCACGGCCACTGAGAGATAGTCTACGGGACCTCTCTCTCCCCTCAGGAAAGAAAACAGAGAAAACCGAGTCTGGTTCGCAAACCGAGGCAAGGCACAGAAGAGGGTTCGGAAGTCCGGAGGCAGGGCGCACGGCCGCGACTCTGAGACTTCTGAACGAGCACAACATGCAACATCACCGAGCGCTCAATCGGTGACGTCTGAGTCTTAAGGTCGGTCAAAAGTGGGGTGTCTACAGTTGCCCCTCTTTGACAGAACTCGGAAGTCACAAGTGACGGGAGTGAATGTCAAAGCCCAGAGACGACCCATTTTTGACAAGGCCGAAGACTTAGACAATCATACAAGATAGACAAAGATGTGCCCGCAGGCATGCCCGCAGGCAGGGGCAAAATGCAAATGATATGCGGGAAGATTTTGATAATTGGACTTATACGCTACGCGAAGCCGGTTTGAAGATTGGACTTATACGCTACGCGAAGCCGGTTTGAAAATTGGACTTACACGCTACGCGAAGCCGGATATCACTCATGATCATGCAAAGAGAGCTGTAATGAAGCACTTATGCAAAATAAATGCAACATTTTAAGCGAATGCTAGGCAAGCAAGTAAACTCGGACCAAACTATGCCTCATGCAGAAAGGATGTAAGAAAATTATGGAATCTTCACGAACATGTGCGATAGATACACAAAGGTGAACGAAGTGTGTGATTGATGCACGAAGTGAGCGTGTGATAGATACACAAAGTGAAACGAGTGTGATGGATACACTAAAGGTGAACACAAAGTGTGATAGATGCACTTAGTGAACAGATTGTGACTGATACACTAGAAGTGAACGCAAAGTGTGATAGATGCACCATGTGAACAGAGTATGATAGATATACTGAATGTGAACACGAAGTGTGATAGATGCACTTAGTGAACAAGTATGATTGATATACTAAAGGTGAACACGAAGTGTGATAGATGCACTTAGTGAGCAAGTATGATAGATATACTGAATGTGAATACGAAGTGTGATCGATGCACTAAGTGAACAGAGTATGATAGATATACTGAATATGAACACAAAGTGTGATAGATGCACTATGTGAACAGAGTGTGATTGATACACTAAAAGTGAACACGAAGTGTGATAGATGCACTATGTGAACAGAGTATGACAGATATACTGAATATGAACACAAAGTGTGATAGATGCACTATGTGAACAGAGTGTGATTGATATACTGAAAGTGAACACAAAGTGTGATAGATGCACTATGTGAACAGAGTATGATTGATATACTGAAAGTGAACACGAAGTGTGATAGATGCACTATGTGAACAGAGTATGATAGATATACTGAATATGAACACAAAGTGTGATAGATGCACTATGTGAACAGAGTGTGATTGATACACTAAAAGTGAACACGAAGTGTGATAGATGCACTATGTGAACAGAGTATGATTGATATACTGAATATGAACACAAAGTGTGATAGATGCACTATGTGAACAGAGTATGATAGATATACTGAATGAATGAAGTGTGATTGATACACTAAAAGTGAACACGAAGTGTGATAGATGCACTATGTGAACAGAGTATGATTGATATACTGAATATGAACACAAAGTGTGATAGATGCACTATGTGAACAGAGTATGATAGATATTATAGCGACCCCGATCTTTTTCCATTTGATTATTGTATCCGGACTTACGTTCCGTGGATTCCGCTGTTATATTTGTTGTTATTATCCTTTAATTCCTTATTCTTGGGTTATAGGATGTGTTTAGCAGGTTGGTTGCAGATTGGTTGGGTTTAGAAACCAAGTCTGCATGTTCAGTTTTTGGCTGGTCGCTCGAGCGAGGTTCTCTTCGCTCGAGCGAGGTCTTAGTTTTGGTTCTTCGCTCGAGCGAGATTTCCTTGGCTCGAGCGAGCGATTGCGTCTAGTACTTAGACCTGAGAGTTGTGTTTCTTGGCTCGAGCGAGCATTTCTTCGCTCGAGCGAGCGAGGTGTATGTTTTCGAGTTCTTCGCTCGAGCAAGAATTTGTCGCTCGAGCGAGCTTCTGGGTTGCAGACCTGAAGCATCGAGTTTTGGCTCGAGCGAGCTTTTCTTCGCTCGAGCGTGGATTTTGTGTCTGGTCGCTCGAGCGACCATGTCTTCGCTCGAGCGAGCCTGTCCAGTTTAAATACGCAAAAACAGTTTTAAATCATTTTTTTTACAACTTTTTGATCCAGAAACCCTAGTTACGAGTTTTCTCTCTCCCAACTCACCTTCCCTCCTAGGTTTGATCTAGTTAGGGTGTGTTTTTACCCTAGTTGCTTTACAAATAAGATAGAGGAGAGTGAGGGCTTTCATTTAATCTGAACGATTATTGATTTGGAGCACTTTGGAGTTTGGGCTATCATCTCCGTCTTCTTCTTTTTGGGTTCTTGCTTCGAGGTAGGGATTTCCTACTCCATTTATACGCTTTAATCCTAAGTGTTGGTATTTGGTATGTGGGGGTAGTTTAGTAATTTGGGAGAAACCTTAGGCTTTTGGCTTAGATTAATTTGTGTAATTAATTTAAAGGAAAAATGTGGAATTGGTTTAATTCATGAAGTTGGGGAAATTATGAGATTAATGATATAGTTGGGTAGTTTAAATACTTACCTATGAGAATGTTGATTTTACATTCATTGTTGTATTTATTTCTTGTTTAGAAATAACTGTTTTGGGCTATCGGTGGAGGATAGTCGTGATTGTTGTAGACCTTGCATGTGGCTTAGGTATAACTGGAATTAAGTCACGTATGTTGACTGTTGAATTAATACAGAACATTACTTGTATTGATTATGTGTTGTATATGGCAATTGTGTGTTTCATTGCATTTGCATGTTGTTTGGAGAAGATAGGGGATGAACTCCACGGTTTAGGGGAAGATAGGGGATGGACCTCTAAACCGGATTTGTTGGGAGGAGATAGGGGATGGACTCCAGTAGCATCACTCATATGTGTGCTTATTGATAATAGCAATATTGCTATTTGTTGTTGATATGATACATCATTATAATGTGCATCAGTTGGAAGTATGGAAGTGTTGTGGTTTGAGCTTTAGTCTCATTTATTTTTGTGACATCTGGATCACTATTATAGTTGGCCAGGTTCTGAGCCATAATGATATAATTGGAAAGTGAAAGGTGTCATAGATAATATGTCATAGACAATATAGACACTCGTGTCATGAAATTGGAAATTGATTATCTTGTGTTAACCATGTATCGAATGCTAATGCTTTAGTTAATTCTTATGCTTGGTTTAGTATTTTTCTACTGGGCTGTGGCTCACCCCATATGGGAACTTCATTTTCAGGTTCAGGTGGTTCACTACCTCCAAAGACTTAGCTTGTGAGGATTTGGACTTGAAGACTTGTCTTATTTGTTTTAGTTGTTTTATTTGAAATATGTAAACATTCAAGCCTAGGGCTTTATTTGTTTTGAGTTAGAACTCATGAAATTGTGTCCAAGTGTTGGCTTGGCAAGATGTAAGCCCGTAGGGCATTTATTTTGATGTTTTATTTCGTACTACTCTGATGATTTAAATAATATAATGTTTTTCTTTTAATAATGCATGCCTTGTTTTACATTTAATGGGTTTAATTTTGAGGGCGTTACAGATATACTGAATATGAACACAAAGTGTGATAGATGCACTATGTGAACAGAGTATGATAGATATACTGAATATGAACACAAAGTGTGATAGATGCACTATGTGAACAGAGTATGATAGATATACTGAATGAATGAAGTGTGATTGATACACTAAAAGTGAATATATGCGTGATGGATACACAAAATGAGGATGTGCGTGATAGCTACACAAAATGAATGAAGTGTGATTGATACACTAATAAATGATCTCAAACGGAACTTCTTTGAATGAACCGTACATACAATATCATGCATGACGAGAAAGAGACTTGATAGGTACAATGCATTATAAACATGATGCTTAAGGAAAGCAATAAATGGACAAAGCGGTGCTTTAGAAAGCACCTCATGAGGTGAGTGGTGGTGAACCGCTCTTCTCCGACGGGGATCTCCCCTCGTGCTCTTCGAACACTTTACCTTTAACTCGCAGTGCAAAGGCTCTGAAATGCTGACAAGTAACAACATCTGTATGTAGGAGCCACGGCTGCTGCTTGTCTTCTTGATCATATTCACAACTTTCCCTATTCTCCAACGGGGTGACAGACTAGGTTGGTTCAGTATCCAGAATTGAGGTGCATACACGCTATCTCAACCTATGGGGCTTCCATACAGATTTCAAGCCGAGGGCACGCCTCTGGGTATTTAAACCAGACTTTAGTCTCTGAAATCCCGAACCTTGACGTTCTAGGCATCAGCCATTCGAACTCTAGTTTCCACCGTCGCAGTTGGTCTCCTAGGAACTCATTGCAAACATAGCCAAGATGTCCCTGGCGTGAAACGGTACTCGAGGAGAGTACTTCTGATTGCCATTTTGGCTTGAAGCAGACTTGATCTTGAGCTTGAGGTAGAGGCACACTCATACTTCGGAGCATTGACAAGGCCTGACAAGGTGCATACGGAATACGATCTTGGAGCTTACTGAAGTTGAAACAAACTCAGATGCCCGACATTTTCCTCTTTTGCTTTTGCTCTGCAGTCCGGAACCATTATAGCTTCAGATAGGTCCTGGTTTTACTGTTCTCTCATGACCTGGGTTGAACCCTGCGGTTTTATGAAAGAACAAATACTGTTTTGAACAAATGCGGAGAACGGCACGGCACTCGGAGCACAAAATGATTTTATTTTTGAAATTGAGAGATGAGTTTTCAACCAGGTATTGAGCCTACGACTGAACACAGCAAAACGACTCAACAAGGAAATAAAAGGCACACAACCTAGACACATCGAGTAACACTCAAAACGACTCAAAACAAGAATCGAGACAAACAAAAAGACACGACACTCAGACGTGCACAGGGAGCCTGTTTCACCGGGTAGTGTTTCCCACCCTTTCTCATTTGTGGTTCTCACATCACTCGGCCCTCAAGCTCTGTTTTTCTGAAAAAGCCCTTTTTCTCACGTTTTCTCTCAACGCACATCTCTCTATTCTTCAATCTCTCATTTTAAATCCCTTCCCTGGGTGGTTGATGGAACAGAAAGTTGTGGCCTCGTGCCCCTAGCATTCTGCTAGATTCTTCTTCTCGTTCACAACAGTGAGTTTCTTCCGCAGAGGGGCTGCGCTACAACTGGGCGGGTAGCAAATCTGCAGCTGACATCGGTTGACGATGCTCTGCTGGGGAGTTTGGACGTGATCAGATATGTCCAGATGAGGAAGTGGAATATCTTGCCCCATTCCAGTTCGTGCTTCGCACGTGGCTTGATACCTCATTGCTTGGAGGGTGAGAGAGCTTTCAGCCCTTTGTTGTTAGCTTCAGTTGTGCCCTTTTCTGGCAAGTAGAGTGCCCTTTCTGGCAAGTATTTTGACAAAGGGGAAAAGACAGAACTCCTGACTCGACTGCGCCCCTAGTTCATCATTTTGACCATTTTTTGTTTTTGCTTCTACTAAAACAATTTTGACCAAAATGAGAGTTAGATTAACATGCTTGTTCGATTTTTGATTTGAAATCATGCAAATCAGGCTATGAGCACTGAAAATTTTCCTTTTTTTTTTGGGTCCAAGAAATGGTCCAGTTTTTGGAAAAGATGAAACAATTTTCGAGAAAATTAGTCAACCTCAGTAAAAATTCTCAAAAACTATTTTTGCAAACGGCCATTGCTGAACGAGCATGAAACCTACTCTTGAGATGCACAACCTCGGATCCAAGGGAAAACTGCCCCGTGCTTGAAGAGAGCTGCATGGCAACGGAAAGTTGCCCCTTGTTTGAACGGCACTGCGGCGCATTGAATGGCAACGGAAAGTTGCCCCTTGTTTGAATGGCGCCGCAGCACACTGAATGGCAACGAAGAGTTGCCCCTTGTTTGAATGGTACTGCAGCGCATTGTAGTCAGTCCTCAGAGCGATGATTGCAACCGTACTCTCGGATACAGAGAAGGCAAGGATGGTCAAAAACCATTACATGGACACAATCAAATTTGAATTGTTTTACGGCTGGACTTCAGAATGAAGTTGCCTACGTATCCCAAAGATGGGAATCAAGCCTCACGTAGTTCGGGGTCAGGGTACACTCGGGTATTTAACCTCTCCTTTTTATGCTCTAACTTTTGCCAAGGCGCCTGTTGCAGGTTTTCGACCTTGCAAGCTTCTGTTTTTCTTTCCTTTTCAATTCTTTTCTTTTTTTCTTTTTCTCTTTTTTTTTTTTTGCATTTTTCTTTTCTTTTCTTTTTGCATTTTTGTATCTTTGCATTTTTTTTTCTTTTTTCATTCTTTTCTTTACTCTAACTTTTGCCTGGGTCGCCCTTCCGGGTTTTCGGCCCAGCGAGCCTCTCAAAGGGTAAACGTGTAACAAGTCCATGCCAAATGGTTTTGAGATTGAAGCCCTCTGTATCCAGGAGAGTGGCTGTTGTATTGATTTGCAGAAGGATCCACCTTTGGCTCTTCGAGCACATCGGATATTTTTTGGCCCTAGTTCGAGGGGTGCTTCTGATCTAGCTTTGCAAGCTTCTTTTGACAACATCTGATCCTCTTGATCTGACTTTGGTGCCTCTTGTTCGAGGGCTGCTTCAAATCTGGCCACACAGGCCTCACATCATGATTGTCCTTTGAACATTCTGAATCCAAGTTCAAGGTTTGAAAGCAAAGAGGTTGAGTCTCGAGGCCGAGAGCGATCCTAAGCTGCACAATCTCAAGAGCGATTCCACACGTGCCTTCGCAGGACCGCGCAAAACATTTTTTGAAAGTTTTTAAGAAAGCGACAAATCGCTCGCGCTGAAGACAGTGTAGAACCAATCTGGATCAAAGCTAGGGTCCTTCTCAGTACTCACATTAACAAGCATGATCTCAATCATTAAGGGCTTAGCACGCCTCTCTTTCTCTCAATTTGATCAAAGTTTTGCAAATCCCGAGGAATTGCTCCCTCTTGTTTTCACCGCAGTGTTCAAAAGGTTTTGAAAAATTAGGTCATTATAATGACTTCAAGGCACAGAAAAGTAGGTGAAAAGCACTGCCATTTCTTTCAAGTTTCTGGCACAACTGGCGTAAGGCAGAAGCAAACGCGAGAGAGCGTGGAAGACCACTGTTGTTTCATTCAAAATCTGTTGGCATAATTGGCTCCCTGGCAGAAACAGACTCAAAACGAAACAAAACAAAAAGACAAATGCAAAACAAAATGGTGATACTCGAGGTAACACCTCCCCGGAATCACCCGACCTTTGTACAACAGGACTGACTCGATACAACAAGACAGACCCTTAATCAAAAAGACTGACTCAAAACAAAGAGATAGACTCAAAACAAAACAACAAGACTGACTCAATACCCAAGTCAGAATGTAGCATTCGCCAAATGCTCAAATCAGTGCCTGCCATTCCTACACCTGGAATAAATCGAGTGCCACCCGCAGCTGGTTCAACCCCTGACCACATCACATTATCCCCTCACAAGTTCACTGATCAAGTGCCGATAGACTTTGCAGGACCTGGTGCGGCAATGACCCCTTTGTCAAACAGATCTTGTACATCATGGCGCAGACGAAAGCAACTGTCGGTGTCATGACCGGTTTGTTGATGATAGGCACAGTATTTAGTCTGGTCATGCTTTGCAGGGATAGGATCGGGTAGGGGCCATTGTTCCAACGGTTTCAAATGTCCTTCCCGGAGTAAGACCTCTAGAGCCTTTGACAGAGGCATATGAAGTGGAGTGAAAACCCTCTTGACTCGAGGTGGGTATTTGGTTTTTTGTGAGCTACTTCCGGACGCACCAGTGAATGGGGTAGCTGTTTTTGATGCGGTAGCGGTAACCATGCCCACTTCAGAAGATCTTGCAGCTGCATCACCACTGGTGGTCGCATTCGAATTGCGGGAAAACGCCCGCCTAGGCTGCTCCTTCTCCTGGTCAATAAGGCCCTGCTTCATGGCATCCTCAATCTGTACTCCCATCTCATGCAAATCTGAAAAGGTAGGGAAGGGGAGCACGATCATTTTCTGCATTAGTTTGGGCTGGAGGTTGCGCACAACCATCCGTATCTGATCCTTATCCGTTGGTCTAATGGTCATCATTGAGGCTTTGGCCCTCCAGCGGGCCACGAAGTCAGAGAAGCCCTCTTTCGGCTCTTGCCTGGTCGTCTCGAGATCACGGGTTGTGATCTCAATCTGGGTATTGTATGAATATTGTGCGACGAAGGCCTCGGCCATCTCCTCCCAGCTTCGTTTCACTGAATCCTCCAATTTGGCGTACCAGATGCCGCAATACCCGACAGGGTCCTGCCAAAAAGGGAGCTTCTGTAATCTTGTCAAGCCCATGGGGCGCAGAACATCTGAAAACAAACTCAGGTGGACCATGGGATCTCCTGACCCGTCAAAACGGTCGATGTGAGGCATCTTGAACCTGTTCGGCAGTGTCACAACTGCGTCGGTGTACCCGTTCTCAATGTCCGGGATGGATTTTACCCCCTGGGATTTCTTGAACAACTTCTCAAGCTTGCTCAATTTCAACGCTGTAGGGTCGACCTCAGTCTCGAAGGGTGAGTCCAGTAGATTGGTAGGTGTTTTGGACAGCTGGGGTAAAATCGGGGGCGGAGCTGCCCCTGTAGGAATGTCTGTACCCTCCTGGGTATTCTGAACATCCGTCGTTTCCCCGGGTGCGGGGGCTCCTGCTGGAGGAGGAACTTGTTGGGAAGCAGATGCACCGCTTTGCTGTTGCAGCCTGGTGATGAGCTCGGCCTGCTGAGCCATGATTGCAGCCTGCTGCTTGGAAAATTCCGCTTGGCGGACAGCGTCCTCCTGCATGAGCTTCATACTTTCTTGCATCTGACGCATCATTGCCTCCATCCCTGACGTGTTCTGCTGATCCATCTGACTGACCGGTAGATCTATCCCTATGGCAACAATTGAGACCTCAGTCCGACTGTTAAGGGCCACTGATCTGGTAACTGCTGAACTGGTGATCTGTGCCTGACTGGCCCTTTTTACCCTGTTTCTGGCGAAGGAACACTGATTTACCCTTGAACTAAATTTCCGACCTGACAAAGTCTATCAACACGGATCCAATGTACCCGGGGGATATTAGAGCCTTCTGAAGCTATGGTTCCCAGACTACCTAGCAAAAGAGAAAATGGACAGCATCTCAGCCTAATTTCACCGGAACAGATACGAGCAAAGTTTGAATGAGTGTGCCCTCTACTGAATTCTGCCCCCAAAATTCTGCCTGTAAACTGTTACCCTCAGGTAAACTGAATCCCAAAATACTGAACTGGTGCCCGCAGGCCTGATGCCCAAACTCGCAAACTGATACATGCATTCCTGTAGAGACGCACTCTAAAGCACATAACAGATAAGCGAGTGCCAAAACACCCCTATGTTGGGGTAGGGTTTCCCTGTCCTATTTTGTCAGGAGCTAGGGTTTTACTACGCACGCAGCGGTTTCAAACAACCTATAAAAGGGTAAGCAACCTGTCCTAGTTTGGAATGGTCACTATGGATCCGAATATGCACTAGGTCGAATGGTCAAAAAGGGTGCCCCGGTAAAACCGGGGTTTGTGTTCCCATGCTGTCAGAGCCCAGAGCCGATCAGCCTTATGGACATGCCTTGACAAGACAAGCCTCCGGCAAATCGTTCGGGAATGGCATATGGCAAACACGGTGTCCTAGGCGCACCAATGCAAATGCAATGCAAAGAAACACACAAGTGTAGTCAAAAACAGATATCATGAGTTCGAGCCAAGTTCTCTAAATCCCCAGCAGAGTCGCCAGAAACTGTAACAGTCCCCGAACGCCCCGAGAGGGTTAAGTCCCGTTCTGTTCATATTGGGGTCACTACAGTTCAAGGACTCAAATGTCACGGTTCTTAATCTTGAACCAAAGAGTCCAAATCTGGCAAATCGTTTTGAAAACAGATTTTTTGAAAGAAGTGCCAAACATGGACTGCTTCGCCAGATACAGAGTCGCCACCTAAATATTTTATTTTTGGGAAATTTAGGAAACCCTGACTCGGTGCCAAAGGCCACGTGTCCGTCATCACCAAAGTTGCCTCGGCTCGGGAACTTGGGTACGATTGGGGAAGGTCACTTCGTGAGCACCCCCGCTCGCCCGGTCAAAGACCGGCCTCTACTAACCATGATATCTTATTTTGAAAACATTGTGAGTTCTTGTTCCGGTTATTAGCCTAGATTACTATGTGATGCTCGCAGCAAACAAGTATAGACTGAGTCACCTGAATTGGAACAAAACATTCCATGTTTGTTTGTTTGAAAATGGTTTGATGGTGCTACCCGCAGGTAGGCTAAGACGCGGATTTGCCACCCTCAGGTGGGCTTAGAAAACATGATTTTGCCACTGTCTAGTGGGCTTAAAACAAACATTTGATGAATTGTCCAATCCAAATAACCCAACCTCCACCCACAGGCATTCAAGGCAGTAATATCACATAAGCAGTTAGCCTCATGGCAAGCATGCTATCATGGCAACACTCACACGCATGCAAGGATGCTAAAGCATAAAACTTACCGAGTACTCCAAGCCAAAAACAGAAACTTTATTAGAAATCATGCATGATCCTAATTTATGCTGAAACGCCTAATGCAACACATGCAAAAATGCAACTATAGCAGGCTCGGCTATGCTAAACATGGCATATGGAATGCTACAATTAACACGTATTCAATTTGGAATTGAAATACAAATGCAGTTTGTATGATGCGCCGAGCCCGGTGCGTGCAAAACAGATGAATGATGCAAACATGCTGTCATACTGTATGCTAATTGAAATATGCCCTATATCTAACCATCATGAGCGGGTAAATAAAAGGGAGAAAGACGTGGGGTTGGAAGACATACATCACACTCACCCACACTTATTACAGTTATGCCCTCGCGCAGAAGGTCCGAATAAAATAATACAGTCCGAATAAAAGAATAATACAGTCCGAAGTATACAGTCCGAAATAATATACAAATTCCTAATTAATTAACAGATTAAACTAAGAAAGCTGTAAACTGGCATGCAAGCCAAGGGCTGCCTCGCTTCTGATGAATAATGTATGCTGGGCTGCCTTGCGCAGAAATCCACTGGGATGCCCCGATTTAGCCTCTGTTTGCAATGTTTCTCGAAATGCGTGCCCGACTCCAAAAAGTTGCTGATTCTCTATTTTGCTGCAACAGAGAGCAGAAAATGGGCATAGCAATGTATTTCACAAATATATGCATGCCTCGATTCTCGTGCCACCAATCACGCATAACGATGCATGATGGCCGAGGAATCGGATTGCACAACTCAATATAAGGTGCAATGCAGATGAATGCTACAACAAAACCTAACTCCATCATGGGTAATCCGGAGTGTCGGTGACTTGGGAATTGAGACCCGTTTCGTCACTCGGAGTACGGAACGTGTCTCGTTTCCCGTGCCCGGGCTAACTCCTATCCCGAACATGATGCAATATGCATGATATGCATGAAATGCAACTAAAATACAATCCTAGCATGCACAATGGTATGAAAATGAGATGCCTCGAAATGCGTGCACACAGGCACGCAAACCGAGGCGATGGTCCCTAGGCATGAGATGGCATACGCAATGCAATTGGACTTACACTAACATGAGTGAGCCTCAGCCACACTCACATAAGAGGCCGTCGGATAAAACAATGAGATGCCTCGAAATGCGTGCCCACGGGCGCGCAAACCGAGGCGATGATCCTAAATCATGAAATGACATGAAATATGATATACAGTGAGACTAAAATGAGATGTCTCGAAATACGTGCCCGCGGGCGCGCAAACCGAGAAAATGGCATACGGAATGCGATGAGACTAAAATGACATACAGAATGCAAAATGGACTTACACTAACATGAGAGAGCCTCAACTACACTCACGTAAGAGGCCGTCGGATAAAAATGAAGTGCCTCGAAACGCGTGCCCGCGGGCGCGCAAACCGAGGCGATGCATTAAAGCATGAAATGACATACGAAATGGTATGCAAACATGCAAATGGAAGTTTAGCACTTACAAATGATGCAAAACAGTCCCGAAAAGTGGGGGAAATGATACCAAATGCGCGGAATGGTCCCGAAATGCGACAATAAGCACCCGGAATGGCCTATAGCCATACTAAACATGCATAATTGGTACACGACATGCAAAACAGTAGCAAGGCAGCCCCCAAAATAGCATTTTTGAGTCACAAAAAGGGCTAAATAGCAAGCATGGATAGGGCAACAATAGCATGCAAAAATACGAGCTAAGAGAGGGGTATTGAAGCAAGTGGTGTATGCGACGCTCAAACTGAAAAGTGCCCTTCTACAACACTGATGAGGGACTAAAAATAAGCACATTTACAGTAGATGACATCCTCCAACTCAGTATGAAAACATGCTAAAAATGTCATGCAAGGAATAGGATACACAAGGCTATAACATGAGGTACCCTAAGCATTCATCAAATCAGAAAAAACCCTTAATGAAATATGTCAAGGAGATCAAAATATGGATATTTTCAGTACTGATGATGGCCGAAATCAGAAGCTAGATAGGCTTAAAAAAGCATGCAAAATGGGGTCAAAGAGAGATATAAAGGCAAGTATAACATGGAGACCCCAAAAAAAGTTGATCCCTTCTACAATATTGTATAGGGACACAAAATAATCTCACTCACAGTTCATGGCATGTTCCAAAACAGACTGCATGTAGGTCAAATAAATCATGCAAGTTTACGGTAATTTGAAGGAATTATGAAGCAAGTGCATGATATAGAGGCCAAACAGGGTTGATCCCTTCTTCAATGTTGAAGAGGGGCTCAAAATAGGCCCACTCACAGTTTACCTCATGCCCGAAAACAGATCACTCATAGGCCAAATATTCAATGCAAAATAATGGCATATAAGAGGATATTGAAACAAGTGCAAGATGGAGGGCTCAAACAGGGTTGAGCCCTTGAACAAAGATGAAAATGAGCTCAAAATAGGACCACTTTCAGTATTGGTCGGAGCTCAAAACAGTGTGGAAATGGGGTTAAGAATAGAGGCAAAAAAAAGTGGTGTAAAAGAGGGATTTTGAGACTTACCCTTGAAGACAAGTTCTTAGCTGCCTTTTCCTTGAAGAAAGTTGCTTCTAAGCCTCTTAAGAACTCCTCCTTGCTGCTGGAAATGGATTGGTGATGGTGATGATCAAGAAATGGCACTAAACTTTGAAGAAAATGGAGTTGTATGTATGTATATGCTCAAGCCCCCTCTTGTGTCTTGTGTTCTTGAGGTAGGAGGACACTAAAATGTGCAAGAGAGGAAGAGAGGAGTCCTCTTCGAATGGAGGGAAATGAGCTCTATATTTCCCTCCAAAGGGGGTCCCCCAGAGAGATATTTTTGGGGGAAATTCGATGCACAGCTGGAATGCACACATCCCCAAGAAGCTGGCCGGCTAGCCACCTTTATTGGAGGTGGCCGGCCGGCCACCCCCCATGGCCGGCCGGCCAAGGGAAAAAATGGAAGGTGAGAATTACTGGCCGGCCACCAAAGGTTGGTGTCCTCCCATGTGTGCTGAACAAGACCCTGTGGTTCAATTTTGACAATTCTAAAACAGGAGAGAGAATAGGCCAATTCAAAGAGGGGTTCAAAAGGGTCAAAGAGAGTTACTGGCCGGCCATGTGTTTTTAGTGTCCTCCCATGTGTGTACATCACAAATATGTGGTTTTGGCTTGAAGAAAATGGCCCTAGGGTGTTCAACATTAGCCCGGAAGTGAGAAAAACGGGCGTCGGGGGGCGCCGGAAGAGCATAACAGGTTTCTTGGGCAATTACTAGCCTCCCACCCTCCAGTGATCTTCCTGATGATAAAACAGAGGTACCTGCCAAAAATGAACAAAAACCGATGCAAAACGAATGCTCGGGGACCAAAACACGCAGTTCGAGGTCCCGAAAATCGGCCGTTAAGCACCGAAAGTGGTGTTTGGCCACGAAGTGGGTATCTAAGACCCCAGTGTCCCTCGAAAGGGAGTAAATGAGATGTATGCCAAAAACCGGAGGAATCGGAGATGGTTGGGTGGTCCCGAACCGAGGCACACGGCCTGACGGCTCCGAAAACCGGGAACCGGGCTCCGAAATGGGCAAAATGGCCTACGGGCACGAAATGTAGCCCACGGCCACTGAGAGATAGTCTACGGGACTTCTCTCTCCCCTCAGGAAAGAAAACAGAGAAAACCGAGTCTGGTTCGCAAACCGAGGCAAGGCACAGAAGAGGGTTCGGAAGTCCGGAGGCAGGGCGCACGGCCGCGACTCTAAGACTTCTGAACGAGCACAACATGCAACATCACCGAGCGCTCAATCGGTGACGTCTGAGTCTTAAGGTCGGTCAAAAGTGGGGTGTCTACAGCCTCTCTCTCAACCCTCTCTAAACCCTTATTTTGAATCTCACCTTCAAATCTTACAGATTCACCGATTTCGAAGCTCCACCGCCACCACCATCTGCATCGGCGAGGTAGCGAGATTCACCGATTCAAATCTCACAGATTCACTGATTTCAAATCAGTCTGCACCGCCACCGCGATTTTGATTATCAAATTGTTGTTTTAACTCTCCAATTCTAAGTTGTATTATTGAAGTTATTTGGAGAATGAGAGTAGTTTATTTTGTGAATACGAAGCTGTGAAATTACATTTATGGTTTTGTGTGGGTGATTTTCTGATCACA
Organism: Camellia japonica; assembly: GCA_030407325.1. NCBI lineage: Eukaryota > Viridiplantae > Streptophyta > Magnoliopsida > Ericales > Theaceae > Camellia > Camellia japonica. The sequence continues at coordinate 23,259 of JAPPVO010003078.1, forward strand.
CTGCCCAACTCAGTAATCAGCTGGAGAACACTGGCAGAATAGATGACACCTGGCTAACCTGTAACAGAAAGAGAAGATTCCGGCGGTGGTTCGTCCACCCGGGGGTACTCCGACGATCAAGTCAGTATATCTCTCAGATATAATCAATAGTGCTAAATTCACTGTTCAGAATATAAATTGCGTACCTTAGACCCATGAGGGTGCCTCTCTTTTATAGCTAACTCAATCCTTGTCCCAACAGGAGCCTAACTCTAATAGACTTAGGATTACTATCTATCTTGGACTCCCAGTAGGATTGGGATAAACTCCCTAAGAGTCTTATCTTTACCCAAACTGAAGTCTTCTCCCATTCTAGGACTCTTGTCCCTTATCTGCTTATCTCGAATTTCGATATCTTCGGAGATAACCTCGGCTTAACCGAGATCACCTCGGCGTCATGACCTGGACATGTGGCACCTCGGCTGATACGTCGGCGTCACCTTGTCACGTGTTGGTACTCAAAAATATATCCCCACAACTGTCCCCTAGGTTCTATTACCTCAGCATTTTGAGGTGATGGAACCTATATTAGCACCCCATGCTAATTCATCGGTTTAATCCGAGATCATCATCGTAGGCTGACATGTCTTCTTAAAGATCAAGAATTCCATTGAACTCCTTTATGCGTATGAGCTGTCAAACATCACTTTTCAACCGTTTCATTCACGCGTTTTATCCTTATTGGATCGTGCTTGTGACGCGCCAGTAAACCGTCTTGTTTGCGTGCGCAGTCTGACGCATTCGCTGCTCTAGGTGCATTAATTTGATTTCGCCGCCTTTTCAAGTTTTAACAAAAACTTTTCCCTTTTCTTTCATTCCTTCACTTTTCATTCGATTCCTTTGCTTTTTCTCTTTCTAGCACTTGAATACGCCATTGTTCCAGACCTCAAGCTCTGTAACTGCCTTCATTCCTCCTTCTGGTGAAGCTTCCGCCGTTCTATTACTTCTGTAACCATTGTCTGACTTCGGCGATCCTTACACCGGCTTCTTTTCTTCGGTGAGTTTATTGTTCCTTTCGTTTTCAATTCTTTGATGCTTTCTATTACTTGCTACCATTACTGCATTATTCGAATGTTTGATTTGCGAATCATGTATCTGAATATGTTTATTTCATAATTTTGCTCTTTGTCCATGTCTTGAACACTCGCACTGTTCACATACCTATTGTTTTCTGCCACTGTTCTTGGCCTGATACACTTGTGCAATCTTTTTGTCTTGATTTCTTGATGTCTTCATCACCATTCTTGTTTCTAAAACGGATCCCTATTTTTCTGTTTTCCAGATTCGTTCCTTTAATCTTCATCTCCATAGACTTAGGTTTGGGATTTGTCTGTAGAACCCACAATTTAGGAAAAACTGAAACGAACTCCCTCTAGATCCATACATACCCTTACTAAAGTGTACTTTTAGATTTTTGGCCGAGGTCATTTGAACCTTCCAAAAATACTTCTTCCTGAAATCCGATATCTCCATTTAAGCCGACATCATGGGTATGTGGAAACACAGAGTAAACACCCCATCCAAACTAGAATTCTTTAGACAAGAGTTTGAAATCCCAGCCAACGTTCATCTGAGGTTGGCTGGGGATGATGACTCCATCATGCCTACTGATGACTCCATGCCCTTCCCTGTGGTAGCCTTCATTAGTGTGGACTTCGGCTCCCACTCAACATCCTTTTTCTGTGAAATACTTCATTATTACAAGTTGAACCAAATGCAACTTTCCATCAATTCCTATTGAACCATCAATGGTATTATAGCTTTAGCCAAACAAGAAAACGCTAGGATCACATTAGCCGACATTCAATATTGATATACCATGTGTGGCTTTAAAAAAGACACCGGCTACGTTTACTACCTCAAGCCGAGGTCCACTGAATACAAAATCGTTGCCGACCTCCCTGACTCCAACAAGGGAGCTGGGGACGATTATTTCATTACTTCGGGGAACTGGGAGTTCGCCCCAGATGAAGACCTCCATCTTTTCCCTCTCCTTCGATCAGTCTTTGTAGAGGGCAATGGTAAGAGCCCTGCATTCATACCTACTTGTTTTTTAAAGTCTTTCATACTTTATCTATTTCTAATGTCTATTTTTCTTGCAGCTATTCCTAAGCCACCAAAAGACTTTCGCCAATTCTTCATTCCCAGCAAGGATTTGAAGAAACTCTTGGGCCTGCCAGTCCATAACCGAACGGCGCCCCTGCTTCTCAATTTTATTCCAACATACAAGTCAGCTCTGCCCAACGTACCTAGAAAGAAGAAGAAAAGCCTTTCTCCACCATCTGCCACAACTCCACAAACCGCATCCACATCTCGGACAGACCAGGGGTCAACCTCTGATCCAGCTGAGCAACCGTCAACCTCGGCTCCATACTTGATTCCAATATCCCAACATCGCCGTCGACGCCGAACAATTTCTACTGCCGAGATGGGTCGCCCAAAACCAGTTGCAAAAGACCTCTTGGCCACCATCCCTTCTGACGTTGATGCACAACCAACACAAACCCAGCTTCCACCAAAGCCAAAACGAACCAAAAAGGCTCAACCCAAGGCAAAGGTGATTTAGACCGATTCTGAGGATACCTTGCTAGTTTCCAAACTGGCTCCAAGTGAAAAAACTGCCTCTGTCCCTGCGAAGAGGTCCACTGAAACACTTCCATCTGACTCCACCAAATCCAAAAGGTCGAGGTCATCTTCTGCAACAACCTCGGGGTCCAAAAAGCCCGATGCCCCCTGGGCCCCCGAAATCACTTTGGAGGATAAGCCTGTTATGGCTAGTGATAGCGCCGATGATATCAATGTCGGCGTTGCCCTCAGCACTGCTCTGCTTCTTCCAGGCGATCTAGAGCGAAACGCCGAGTTCAGCGAGTACGAGAACTATGCCTTGATGCTTCAGCGTTCTGTTCAAGTAAGTGTCTTTCATCTGGCACTTTTTTCCTTCTTTCTCATACTTAGAAATTTTCTAATAACTTTTGTTTTGTTCAATTTCAGGCCATTCAGCATGCCGAGAGAAGCTGGCCAAAATGAAGAGAGAGGTCTCCAGTCTTCAAAAGGCCAACAAGAGTTTACAATCAAAGATGAAGAAGTTGGAGGACCAAGCCGAGGCTACAATCAAAGCCCAAACCGATGCCGAAGAAAAGGCTGAATCTGCCGAGGCCATCAGGAAGGTTTCTGAGACCCAAAAAGAGAGGCCGAGGAAAAGATGGATCAGGCCCAAAAAGAGCTTCAAGAGGCCTTGGCCACGAAAGAAGCCGAAATCAAGGATGCCGATGAGAAGGCATATGCTCAGGGCATGGCCGACGTACGAAAGCTTACGAAAGCCAGGTGAAGCAGGCATGCAATAGGGGAATAGGGGTTTCACCCTTGGTTGGATGTCTCTTCTGAAAAAGCTTGAGGTCCCCGAGGACTCGCCTCTTCGGAAAGCCGATGCCATTCCTCTTCCATTCCCTCCACTTCCTCCACCAACTCAATCCGATGATGATTCTGAATCTGAAGATGAGGAGACCTTGGTCAGGAAATCCAAGGAGGCTGATGGGGCCAAGTCCTCTTTTCTAAAGAGCAAGTCCTAGACTTGACTCAAGATGAGGAGGGTGATGAGGTCCTCAAAGATGCTGTTCCTGAGAGGGTTTCAGCCGACGTCCCCCTCGCCGGCAAGAGCATTGATGAAACTTTGCAAGAGATTGATGCTGAGCTTGTGGCGGAGAAGGCGGCTGAGGTGGCTTCTCAACAGTCTTCCGAGGTCCCAACCCAGCTTACTGCCGATGCTGAGGAATCTTAATTTTGATGTCTTTTTCTTCTGTCTTTTGTACTTTTGCTTTTCTTTTTGGGAACGATTGTAAGCTTTTGGCCGACGTGCCTTTTCTGAATATTAATACAATTTTCCTTCTCTGAGTGTTTGTATCTTTGTCTTCTCTTTATTGCTCTTGCATGATTCTATACTTAGAAGTTTTGGCATGTCTTCAATATACACTTCAATCCTTGTGCAACCTCCTCAGGGTGACACACCTCGGTTGTACAAACCGCTGATTTACCTTGACAAGTACCTAACTACCTTTCTTGGCGTAATCTTGGTTTCACCTTGTAGATATAAGATTTCAACAAGTGTTTAACCTTAGTCTTTTATCTTGTAAATTGTCCACAAATTTCAACAAGTGTTAGACATCATCTCGAATTAACTTCAACTTGTAAATTGTCCACAAATTTCAACAAGTGTTAAAGCATGATTCGGTTTAACTTCAACTTGTAAATTGTCCACAAATTTCAACAAGTGTTAAACAATGATTTCGGTTTAACTTCAACTTGTAAATTGTCCAAAATTTCAACAAGTGTTCAACAGATGAATTTCCAAATCAACAGTGTTAATGATACTTCAACTTGTAAATTGTCCACAAATTTCAACAAGTGTTAAACGATGATTTCGGTTTAACTTCAACTTGTAAATTGTCCACAAATTTCAACAAGTGTTAAACGATGATTTCGGTTTAACTTCAACTTGTAAATTGTCCACAAATTTCAACAAGTGTTAAACGATGATTTCGGTTTAACGTCAACTTGTAAACTGTCCACAAATTTCAACAAGTGTTAAACGATGATTTCGGTTTAACTCCTGTAACGTCACAATCACTTTGATGATTAACTTATGTACTCACAAATTTCAACAAGTGTTAAACAATGATTTCGGTTTAACTTCAACTTGTAAATTGTCTCACAAATTTCAACAAGTGTTAAACATTTTGTCTTCTCTCTGCCCCCTAATGTGAACCTGAGTTCCACTTGGGTTCTTATTATTTATGCATTCCAGAAACAACATTATGTATCTTTATCAGTCACAAGTGTTGAAGAATCTTGTTAAAATTTTATTTATGACGTCGGCAAAAAACAAGTCAAATCTCAATGATAGAAAAATTTCAGGTTAGACAAGTGTTCCAGGGTCTTGGCAATGCTTTGCCCTCATGATCTTCAAGCCGATATGCCCCATTACCCAATACCGAGATGATTCGGTAGGGTCCTTCCCAGTTTGGGCCAAGTTTTCCCTCTCTAGGATCCTTCTTGTTGCCGGCGACTTTCCTCAGGACTAGGTCGCCGACTTGAAACTCTCTTGGATTGACCTTCTTGTTATAAGCTTTTGCAAGTTGCTGCTGGTATGCTGCGAGCTGGATTGCAGCTTTCTCTCTTCTTTCTTCTAAAAGGTCATGATCTCGGGCTAAGAGTACATCATTAGTCCCGTTCTCTACTCCCTGTGTTCTGATTCCTGGGATGCCGATCTCCAGCGGAATGACTGCTTCTGTGCCATAAGCCATGGCAAAGGGGATTCTCCTGTTGATCTTCTCGGCGTAGTTCGATATGCCCAGAGTACATTGGGCAATTCGTCTACCCACTTTCCTTTTGCTGCCTGCATCCTCTTCTTTATCCCATCCAGAATTACTTTGTTGGATGCTTCTGCTTGTCCATTGCTTTGTGGAAAGCTTGGGGTTGAAAAGTAGTTCTTGATCTTGAACTTTGCACAGAAGTTCTTGATTAGCTTACTGTCAAATTGAGTTCCATTGTCCGCAACAATTACTCTTGGAATTCCAAACCTGGTGATAATGTTCTTCCAAATGAAGTTCTTTACATCCACATCTCGGATCTTGGCAAGAGGTTCAGCTTCTATCCATTTAGTGAAGTAATCTGTTGCTACCAGCAAGTACTTCCTTTGTCCAGTTGCTTGGGGCAGTTGCCCGACGAGATCCATGCCCCATTGGGCAAATGGCCAAGGATTGGATACAGGGTTCAAGTCTGCTGTTGGCTGGTGTATCAGAGGTGCAAACCTTTGGCATTGTTCACACTTCTTTACATAGGCTTCTGCATCCTTCTGCATGTAAGGCCACCAATACCCCTAGGTAATGGCCCTATAGGCGAGTGATCTGCCCCCAGCGTGGCTTTCACAAATTCCTTCATGAATTTCATATAAAAAATCTTCAACTTGTAAAGGATTTACGCACCTTAAAAGGGGTCCAGTGAAGGACCTTCTGTAGAGATGTCCTTCTGCTGTCAGATTGAATCTTGCCGACTTCAATCTAATCTTGTGTGCCTCCTTGCGGTCATTTGGCAGCTTTCCTTCTTTTAGGAATGCAATGATTGCATCCATCCAGCTTGGTCCCATGTCTACACGCATTGCTTCGCGCTCTGTGGTCAGTGGTTCGATGCTCGGGCCCGACAAGTAATCGACCATTATGGTCTTTGCTTTTCCAGGTTGTACCGCACTAGCTAGGTTGGCCAACGCATCGGCGTGGCTGTTATCATCTCAGCTTACCTGAAGTAGTCGGCAGTTCTGAAACAAGGCTGACAACCTGATGACCTCTTTCGCGTAGGCCGACATTCGTTCATCTCGGGCTGCAAACTCGCCCGTTGTCTGGTTAACTATCAGTTGTGAATCACAAAAAACTATTACCTCATCTGCTTGCATTGCTGCTGCCAGCTTCAGTCCTGCAATGAGTGCTTCATACTCTGCTTCGTTGTTTGAGGCCTTGAACCCCAAACGAATCGATTGTTCTAGTACCTGCCCATCTGGGGATATCAATACTACTCCTACCCCCGCTCCCTGTCGGTTTGAACTCCCATCAACGAACAGTCGAAAGGAGTCGCCGATGTAAATGCTACAGGGTCTGAGTTTTTCCTCTTTTCTTTGTTCTTTTGCCTTTGACTGAGCTTCTCCTTGCTTGGTTGGACATCGTTCATCCTGGCTCAACGGAGCCCGATGTTCGATGGATTCTGGCGTGAACTCGGCCACGAAGTCAGCCAGAACCTGGCCTTTGATTGCTGTCCTTGGCCTGTACTCCAGGTCATACTGGCCTAAGATAACTGCCCACCTGGCTATTCTTCCTGTCAAGTCTCCTTGTTGCAGTAAGGACTTCAAGGGGTGTTCTGTTAGCACCACAATTTTATGGGCCTGGATGTAATGGTTCAACTTCTTTGAAGCCATTACTAAAGCCAGTGCCAATTTCTCTAAGGGTAGATACCTCGTTTCTGCATCGGCCAGGGTTTTGCTTACATAGTAAACAGCCCTTTGTTCCCCTTTTTCTTCTCGGATTAGTATTGTGCTTATCGCATGCTCTGAAACGGCTAAGTATAAAATAGCTCTTCTACAGGTTCTGGATTTGAAAGGACTGGAGCTGTGGTCAGATACTTCTTTAGGTCGGCCAAGGCGGCTTCGCATTCTTCGGTCCACAGGAAGTCTGTGGCTTTCTTCACCAAGTTGAAGAAAGGTCTGCACTTGTCTGAGCTTCTGCTGATGAATCTGTTCAGGGCTGCGGCCCATCCAGTTAGCATCTGCACCTGTTTTGCCGACGTCGGGCTCTTCAACTCTAGGATGGCCTTGATCTGATCTGGGCTGGCCTCGATGCCCCTTCTGGTCACCAGGTATCCTAGAAACTTACCAGATCCAACTCCAAATGCACACTTTGATGCATTGAGTCGGAGCCGATATGTTTTAAGGATTTCAAAGACTGCTTTTAGATCGGCGAGATAACCCTCAGGCTCCTTGGTCTTAACGACCATGTCGTCGATGTAGACTTCTACTGTTCGGCCAATCAGGTGTTTGAACATTTTGGTTACCAACCTTTGGTAAGTTGCTCCTGTATTTTTCAACCCGAAAGGCATTACCCTATAACAGTACAGGCCTTTTGAGGTGATGAACGCGGTCTTCTCTTCATCTGGGGGTACATGGCTATCTGGTGGTACCCCCTGTAGGCATCTAGGAAGCTCATTCTTCCATGCCCTGAAATGGCATCTACTAGTTGGTCAATCTTGGGTAGAGGAAAGCTGTCTTTGGGACAGGCTTTGTTGAGGCTGGTAAAGTCTACGCAGACCCTCCATTTACCGTTCTTCTTCTTTACCACCACCGTATTGGATAGCCATGTTGGGTAGTGAACTTCTCTAATGGCCCTGGCCTCCAGAAGTCTGTGTACTTCTTCCTCTACTGCTTCGACGTGCATCAACGTCGGTCTTCTGGCTTGTTGAATTACAGGTTTGGCCGACCTGTCAACATTCAGTTTGTGGCAAGTGACCTCGAGGTCGATGCCAGGCATTTCGTAAGGTGTCCAAGCAAACACCTCAATATTTGCTCTTAAAAAGCTTCCAACTCTTTTTTCTCTTCTTCGGCTAAGCCCGAGCCAAGAAGAAAGAAGCGTTCTTCATCCCTATCCTGGACGAGGATTTTCTTCAGTGCCTCTTTGCTCTTCTCGGCTGGCTCCTTGCCGACGTCTTCTAGGACTTCCACGTCCTCATCTTCAATTTCTGCCTTTTCTGGCTCTCGTATGTTACAGGTAGATTTCATTGCTGCCATGAAGCAATTCTTCGCCTGCAGCTGATCGCCTCTGACTTCCTCTATCCCATGCTCTGTTGGGAATCGCAATAGTTGATGCAATGTTGAGGGAACTGCCCCCATTTCATGCAACCATGGCCTTTCCAAGATGATGTTGTAAGGGGAGGGTGTGTCGATTACGGTGAACTCTGTTGTTACCTTCCTGGTGCCCGCCTGCACCTCCAAGCTGGTTATTCCCAGTGACCATGTCAGCATTCCATTGAACCCGACCATTGGGCTATTGGATTGCTCCATATCGTCTGGGTGAAGGCCGAGCTCCTTGTAACATCGAACGTACATGATGTCGCAAGAGCTGCCTTGGTCAATCAGGATGCGTTTTACTTGGCACTCCCCAACCTGGAGGGATACTACCAAGGCATCATTATGTGGATGTTGTACCATCTCAAGGTCGGCTTCTGAAAAGGACACTACTGGTCCTTGGCGCTCCTCTGCCCGATGTCTCTTCTCCCCGACTTGGTAGACATGTTGCAGGTGCTTCACTTTCTGGGTCTCCCCCTAATTTCGTTCTCGTTGACCTTCGAGTGAATCACATTGACTACCCGAGGTCCTCTTGCCTGAGGTTGTGGTGCTGGAGGAGGCGGAGCTGCTAGTGCCTGAGGCAATCTTGCCTGTTCTTCCCTTGTCCTGGCCTCATCGATGAGGTCTCTCAGGTGGCCTTACCTCACCAGTTCTTCCAAGTGTGTTTTCAGGGCTCTGCAACCCTGAGTCGTGTGCCCATCTTCATTGTGGTAAGCACAATTTCTGCCAACGTTCCTTCCCATAAACTCTCCTAGTGCCTTCGCTGGTGTTCTGAAATAGGGTTGGTTCCGAATCCGGTCCAGGACTTTGGGAATCGGGATTCGGAACACAGTTGTTACTGCTTGTGTGGCCCTCAGCTCTGTTTCTTGTTTGCTCGATCCATTGTTACCTCGGCCTCGCTTCGGCGAGCCGTTCCCTTTCTCTTGTTTTATCTCTCTAGTTCCCGACGTGTCTTCTTCGGCTTTAGCGTACTTCTCGATTCTTGCCATGAGCTCTTCCATACTTTTTGGCAATGTCTTTGCCAAAGACTTTCGTAGTGGACAGTTGTCTTTCAGGCCGTTCTTGAAGGATACGACCGCCACCTCTTGATTACATTCGGGTATTCGATTGAACACCTCATGGTATCTTTTTGCATAGGCCCTTAGGCCTTCATCCTTGCCGATCTTCAGAGCCATCAATGCATCCACCCTTAATGGTTGCAGCTTGTTTGTCACGAACCTGGCCACAAACATCTCGGCCAGGCCTTCCCAAGTCTTCACGCTTCCCTTCGATAGTTTGTGGAACCAATCTAATGCAATCTTCCCGAAGGATGAGGGGAACACTTTGCAAAGCAACGGCTCGTTCCCACTATACAACGCCATTGAGTTCAAATATAGTCCAACGTGGAAGTTGGGGTCTGACTTACCATCGTATATTTAAAACCTTGGCATACTGAATCTCTTTGGTGCCTCAAACCTGTCCAATTCTACCGAGAATGGTGTCCTCGGCTTATCTGGGAAGGTTACCTCGACCTCGGCATTCTGTTGCTTCCTCTTGAGGTAATCTCTTAAGTCCTCCTTCGTCCGCCCAAGAGCTCGGCTATCTCCTGCTTTCAGTCTTTTTGGTGGGCTACTTTTAGTTTAGTTTCGTGGTGAGTTCTTTTCGACCCTTCTCCATGGGTTGTGTCGAAGCACAGTGCCTGCCCCTGAACATGCCGATGCCCTTTGGGGTCTGCCTCCTTTGTGCGATGCGTCCTCCGTGATTCTTCTCTTCTTAACTCTCTTCGTCCGACTTCCCTAGAAGGTCGGTGAGAGTGTCTTTCGCTCCCGTTGTGCTGAGGGGCTACGGGGATCGTTTTCTGCCCTCCCTTCTGGGCATTGGCCGCTGGCATCGGCGTGTCGTGCAGCGGGAACGGTGGCTGCATGACGTTATTTTGCATCATGAAGTTGACGACCGACTGTAGGTCTGCCAATTTGTTTGCCATCTCTTTTACCTCTTCGTCCCTCCGCAGGCACCTATCTTTCCATATCTGGAGGTCGTCCTCGTTGTAGTATCCACTTCGATCTAGTTTCTTTGGTGCGTCCCAGTCTGGCCGATGTCTTTTACTCGTGATTCTGGTCACGGGTTTCCGCGTTGCATTCGTCTCCTTCGACATCAAGGTCAATAGGTCTCCCACTCCCAGCAGGAGTGTCGTCCCCAGTCTTTTCCTTCTGTCTGTTACTGGCCATCTATTCTACTTTCTTTCCCACAAACGACACCAAATTGTATGGGTGATTTTCGATCACACCGCCCAACTCAGTATTTAGCTGGAGAACACTGGCAGAATAGATGACACCTGTGCTAACCTGTAACAGAAAGAGAAGATTCTAGTGGTGGTTCGTCCACCCGGGGGCACTCCGACGATCGAAGTCAGTATATCTCTCAGATATAATCAATAGTGCTAAATTCACTATTCAGAATATAAATTGCGTACCTTAGACCCATGGGGGTGCCTCTCTTTTATAGCTAACTCAATCCTTGTCCCAACAGGAGCCTAACTCTAACGGACTTAGGATTACTATCTATCTTGGACTCCCAGTAGGATTGGGATAAACTCCCTAAGAGTCTTATCTTTATCCAAACTGAAGTCTTCTCCCATTCTAGGACTCTTGTCCCTTATCCGCTTATCTCGAATTCCGATATCTTCGGAGATAACCTCGACTTAACCGAGATCACCTCGGCGTCATGACCTGGACATGTGGCACCTCGGCTGACACGTCGGCGTCACCTTGTCACGTGTTGGTACTCAAAAATATATCCCCACAGGTTTTATGATAGTTGTTAACTTCTATTGAGCTGTGAAATTACTTTCCAATTCCAATTCCAGTATGGTATTCTAGCAGCTTTAACTTTAACCTCATCAGCTCTATTTATTGGTCTAAAAGTAAGATAAGCTTTAGGCTTTTCTTGATTCCATGTAGTTAATTTGTTGGCTCTCTCATTTTTCTTCATTTTCCCACAGTTCCTCTCTCATTTTCTCTCACTTTCTCTATTCGCCCCAGCAAATTCCGACGAACGGTCTCCAGCAAAGAAAAGGTTAGTTCTGTTCTTTACTTCACAGCTTTACTGGCTTGAAATCGGTTATTTTTGCGTCCTTGAAATGTCTCTTGCTCTTTGCACTTGTTTGTGCTTTGTTTACTGAAATCGAAACTACGAATTTTTGTGTTTAGTTGTTAAAATTTCATCTTAATTTGTTTCGGATCTAGTATAGATACTATTAGATACTGTAATGGCAGCTCTGATAATTCTAGCTTGAAATTAGGCTTTGAATATGTAGAAAAATCGTACGATGGAGTTGTGGAAGTGCAAATTATAGATCAAATCGAGTGAGAAAATTGGGCTTGTTTGTTTCTATGCAATAATGTGTCGATGAAATAATGCTAGATGTTGTTTGCCCTTTTTACCTGCTCATTCTCTGTTTTTACCTGTTCCAGTTAGTGGATGCTTCAACTTTAAAGAAAGAGGTTGCTAAAGGTGTTGACCTCATGGTAGTGAGGGAGCTTATAGGAGGTTAGTGTACTTAGATCGCAGTTAAGGTCATTCTGGTTGAATGTTCTGTAGCTCTATTTGTTGTCTTCTTTGTTTGTTTGCATTTTTTTTTTTATGGATTGTTATGCTACTCTTTTTTCCCTAAATATAGGTATTTATTTTGGAAAACCAAGGGGGTTTGGCACAAATGAAAATGGTGATGAGATTGGTTTCAACACTGAGGTCTATGCAACCTATGAGGTAGTTTTTTTTTATACAACTTGCTTTTAACTAGTGAACTTTCATGCAAATGCCAGAATTTACTTTCATCTCCCAAACCACAACCCACCATTTCAATAAATTTTTAGTTCACCCAATCCCATTTCCTTTCCTTAATTTAGGCTTGCAAGAAGTATAACACTTGTCTTACAATGCAAGAACAAGTCTAACATTTTCCTCACTTGAAGAACAAAGATCAACAGCATCCAACTACTAACAAACTTCATCAATTTTTCGATTTCAGCCAAACTCCTTGCAAAAATATCCCCAAATATTTCCCTCAAGGGCTTGTTAACAACCAGACCAGGAATATCATACAAAAGATCCAACTCCCATTAAACCCAGGAGTTTGATTTCACCTTATAAATAAGTATAGGTGAGTGAGAGGGTATAGAGGGATGGATATTAAAGAATACCACCCATGCCAGAACTATAGAATATAATCCACTATCCCATGTCCTCTCCACCACATGGCCTTTCCACACCGGGCTTTGAGTCATATATGGCCAATCAATCAGTCCTCTGGACGAAGGAAACATATGAGTAATAACTAACCTCCTTTGGTTCTATACTGTTACTTTAATTGGTTCATTAGAATTAAGTGGAATGGACTGATTATTCCATCAAAATACTCATTGCAACGTTTGGTTCACTAAATAAAATGATAGGAAATGCATAGCAAATGAAATCATCATTCACCATTATAAGGGAATGATCATTTCATACAAAAGCTTAAGGAATGAGAATTCCATTCCATTATCACCTACTGACAAGTCTATCA
>JAPPVO010003079.1:0-18178 GCA_030407325.1 Camellia japonica
GTTTAAAAATAAATAAATAAAAAGTGGCAAATAGCAGATTGAATTGGTGAGAGAGAGCAAAAAAAAAAAGTACCTATATAATTTTATTTAGTTTAATTTATTTGTCCATTTAAAATGATCCGAAGCTTGAACTCGATCCTTATTGGCGGTAGACAGCAAATAATTGTTTGAAAAGAGGTTGGGATGATGAATATATACGCATACACGTGCGTATATATTGGTTTGCTTTTTTGGTCTTTAATTTAGTTGGATTCTTCTGATTTGCTTTGATACTTTGACAATCAACTCTTTTTATTAATGTTTATCCTTATATTCTGTATATTTAATTTTCATCAATAAATTTTTTTTTTTTGAAATTCAATATATATATACACGTGCTTCTTATAGTTGTGTTAGGTAAAGTTCTGTTGACTTTGAGTAAGGGAAATAGTATGTACACAACAATGTAAAGATTCATATTTTCACATTTTTATATTTTGTATTTATAAATATATTTATAATGACGTAGTGAAAGTGATAGGTATATCATTAAGTATTTAATTAATCAAAAGCTGATACTTATCAAATTATATCATTGTGGGTTGAATTATGAAAAATCTATGAAGATCTCAAACATTTTCATATGCATATTGTGATAATGTAATGCATTATTTTAGTAATATTATATATTTTTTATTTAAATATTTTTTAAACATAAAATGTATAATATTATCATAAAAATATAGGAAAAATTAGTCTAAGGTCCCTCCCCCACTTTTAATAATAGAAGAGATCTACAATGTTATTTTATGATGTCTAAGGTCCTTCAACACCAAACTCATATATCACAGATAAATTTTAGAAGAAACGAAAGGGTTTCAAAACTATCTTTAAAAACTAAGTTTGGTCTCTCTCTCTCTCTCTCTCCTCTCTCTCTCTCTCTCTCTCTCGCTCCTCTCTCCCTCCTACATCAATGGCAGTGGGGTTGGTATCCAACGGCGATTTCTTCGCTGCAAAGTCTTCGGCCGTTAACCAGCCATGTTGTCTCTGTTTACAGTGAGGTTCAAGGTCATCCATGGCCCTCTAGCTTCGCCGACAGTGACCACAACTCTTTCGTCTGCTCTGTCTGCTTCACCGCCACTGCTTCTATCTCCTCTCACCTCACCAAACCTCCATTTACTTCCATCATCAAGCCCTTTGTTGAATCTCTCTTTACTGAACAAGATCACAATTCTCAGATCGGAGGCACGTTGTGCCTTGCGGCGGCGATCAATGCTACTTCAGATTCGGATGGCGGCGAAGAAAGCAAGAGGGTACTAGTGGTGAAGTTGAGAGTTGATGATGAAGAATTTTGAAATTCGGCATCTAATGTTGAAGAAGATTGTGCACTTGGTATATACATAGGCAAAGCCTGAAGCATATACTTGACACGCATGGCACTTAAATTTACCGCTGAATCCATTTGCATTGCCAATATTCTCGTACAACTGACCAAATGAATATTGGAGCAGGGTGAGTGTGTGTTGGTGGTGGCAAAATGAGCAAAAACTTGCATTCAAGACAGATGTAGACAATCTAATCATCATCTTCAAAGTGAAGCTGGTTTATTTGAAGTCAAAGAAATTTGTGAAGTCAGAGAAATTTCATAGATCAATGTACAATCACCAAGGTCTGTTTATAAAAATATAACTCTGCTACAAATAAAGAGAATTTCTCTGGTTTCAATCCAGAGAATTTCTCTGATCTGTCTGGTTTGGAGAGAATTTCTCTGCTTTTGGACTAGAGAAATTTGTGGGTTTGTTAGTAAAGATTGTATTGTTGGCTTACATATTATACAAAGTCAGAGAAATTCTTTGTGAATAGAGCAAGAGAAATTTGTAAAGTCAGAGAAATTTCTCTGGGTCGACTGCAGCAGAGGCGTTGGTGAAGTTGGCATTGATGGAGAGAGATTTGTTGATGGAGTTTAAGGTGTCTTGTTTGAAGACAGTTGATGTTAGAAATTTTGATAAGGTTTGAATTCATTTTGAGTTTTTAAATTATGGATTTGGATACTTGAAATTGTGGATTGAAATTGAATGTGTGATTTGATTACAGTGGGAGAATGTTATTTGGCCAAAGAAAATCAACAAATTTCTTTGGCTATCACACAGAGAAAATTAACACAGAAAAGTGACAAACACAATTTCTCTGGTTTGGTTAAAACATAGAGAAAATTATGAGTAAATCAGAAAAAATTAGTCAAATACACAGAGAAAATTGTGAACAAATCACAGAGTTATTTGTGAGCAAATTAGAGAAAATTCAACTCCAGAGAAATTTCAAAACATAGAAAATCAAAAAAATTAAACAAACCAGAGAAATTTCAAATTTCTCTGGTTTGAAATTTCTCTAGATTGATTTGAGGAACCTTAGACATTATGAAAACATTGGATGTCCTTTATGCTATAAAATCTTAATATCATGGACCCTAAAAAAAATCCCCAAAAATATATAATATTATAATTTTGTTTTTAAATCACAAATTTTTCATAATTCTATTTAAAAAAATAAGTAATATTTATTACAAGAATATATAATAAGATGTATATGACACACATTATAACAACAAAAATGAGTGAGACCCCTACTGAGAGTGACCCCCACCACCCCCAGTGAATACTGGTTGGTTCAAAATTTTTTTTTTTTTTTTCCTCCTCTCTTTGACCCCACGTGTATGTGGGAGTGGTGGGGGTCACCTCAACTGGGGGTCTGTATCAGTTTTGTTTTTGTTATTGTTATATTTATTAATTTTTATATTTAAATAGTATTTATTAATTTTTTTCTAAAGTTAGTCTACAACCTTTTAATTAATTACTTATTTTGAATTGATTGTGTTGGACTAATGTCAACGAGCACTATAGAATGTATTTAATGCCCTCAAAATAAAAATAAAATGATAATTAAAAACATATTCGATATCTAATAATTAATTAGTTTGGTAGGATAGATTCAAAATAATTAATAGTTTATACGAAGTCAAGAAAACCTTTGAATGGTAGAGAAGAGGATTGCTCCTACTTTTATTACAAACTTTGAATGGTAGAGAAGAGGATTGCTCCTACTTTTATTACAAACTTGCTAGGAATCACTTCTAGGTTAATTTTTATGAAAATAGCATTTTATATTAATTGAAAAAGACATAAAATAAGTCATATATGTATTTGGTGTAGTTCTCGGATAAATTATAAATAAATAAATAAATATTTAGGTTTCGTTTGAGATATGGATTGGCTATTTGACATTTTAATTTTTTGACTATTTTAGCCTAAGGATAAAAAGTCTCGTTTGGCATAGAATTTTTGAATTTTTTGACTTTTCTGAGAGAAAAAATAAAATAATTATAATTTGAATGTGACATTTTGTCTTATTGACTTTTTAGCCTATTTTGTCTTTCTGTGACTAAAATAATCAAAAAGTCAAACTTTTTGGCATGCCAAATGAAACTTAGTTAAATAAGTAGTCACATTTCTTGTGTAAATATTTAGGTTGCCTTTAAAATTGATAATTTAGATTATATATATACTAGTCGTTATTTGCTCATCCGATGAGTTTGATTTTAATTTAAAAATATACATATGTTGTGCGCCGCTCAATTGGTAGATGGTTCTCAAATTAAAAGTAAGGATTTGAATCCCATTATTTTTGGAAATGAAAAAAAAAAATTTAAAACTATAATAAAATAATATTAATAATTTTTTAAGTAATAAATCAAATAAATTAACTTATAAATGATATCAAATAGGTCAAGAATTTAAAATATGATACCAAGATTTATCAAAATACAAAAAGATAAATATGAAGCATCTCGAAGATATCATATCAAGCTTTGTACAAAAGGTCCGATGAATTATTTAAAGATGTCTTTCTTTCACGAACAGATGAATTATTATGTGGACACTAGCTTTGATTGAGACATCAAAAACACTTCTCATGAATAACCTTGGGAAAGACTCCTAATTAATTCATCCAAATCTTTGGTTGTATTTCCACCTTCTTTAATGGTATCCAATGCTGCATGACGCAACTTCATGGCTCGAATCATTTCGTCCCGGTTTTTGCCCACGGCTTTCACTAATGACCGAGCCAACTCATCCAAGTTTGGAAGAGCTTGAGCACCCTCACAAGCCCTAGATGCCACTCTAAGTTGATCTACTAACAATGTAGCATTTGTAAACTGGTCAGCCCCATGGGACAAGCTAGCATTGGCACTCCCGCGAATATTGCCTCCAACACCGAGTTCCACCCGCAGTGAGTCAAGAATGCACCAACAGCTCGGTGACTCAGTATCAATATATACTTGCGGAGCCCACCCACTTATAAGAAGTCCTCTTTTAGCCACACGATCTTTGAACCCACATGGAATCACACCATACTCTCCATCCACGTGTCCCTTGGTTGGCTCCTTGATGCACCATATAAACTTAGAAAAATGAGTGGGAGCACTAATTAATGCTACCACTAATGATGTGGCAGTAGGTCCCACCATGAATGATTTGATGTTTTAGTCTTAGTGTTGTATTTTTTTTCTTTTTTTATTGAGTGCCATGTCATTAGTGGTCTTTTTAGAGCTCCAAAATTAGTGGTCTCTATCATTGTTGATAAACTTAACCCCACTTTTCTCCAACCCCAATGCTAGCTCCTCCATTTGCTCGTTTGATAACACTGCCTAACTACCAAAGCACACGTACACAACCGTGCGATCTTCACACGTGTCGAGCAAAGACAGCACATGGCTTGGCAATATAGAACTGGACCCACCTCTCTATATTAGGCTAGATTGATCATTAACAGGAGGAGGGACTAACGGCCCAACAGCCCATACCCAATCATGGCCCAATACCTCCATTAGATGGTCCAGATAAACCCGTTCCAACTCACTAAATGAGTTAAACACGAGTCCTCAACTCGCCATGTTAGACTCAAACCCATCTTTGATGAATTCCGAAACTAGGTCTCCTTCAACGTAGTAACGATATAGGGGAGAGAGATGCCACCAAGGGTAAATCGGGAAATTCGGCACTTTTGCGAATGAAATCAGAGCGTTGTCATCATTGGGATCATCTCTCTTTGGTAAGTCACGCCACATGGAATAAGCAACAGACAAGGCCATAGCACCGGAAGAAGAGAACACGAGGCGGCGGATGCTGAGCTGGCAAGCGAGGTGGTGGGTCCACCCCAAGAACATGTCGGAGATTATGGCCACTGGCGGCGAAGGGTAATTCTGAAACCAATTTAGGAGAGGATTGTAGAGTTCACCCATGGCGGGCATCATAGCACGAAAGCCGTTTGGGGGCATGTCTTTGACATTCTCTACGCTGGAGGAGATGGAAGGGTGCGCAAGGAAAGGCACGATGAGAGTTTGGATTGTAGGATTTTTGGAGAGAAGTGGGTTTAGAAAAGAGAGGTTTTTGAAGGTGATGAGCATTGAAAAATCTAGAAATCCCCTAGATGTTTATTTGTGATTATGTATCAATTTTAAGCAGTAAACAACAATCCCAATCAAACAATCAAGACAAATCGACACAACGATTTTACGTGAAAAACCACAATTGGACACCTCCAATTGTAATAAAAAAAAACCACGGGCAACAGCCACAAAACAATTTACTAAGAAGATATAAAGGAATTACACAGGTATACTCTCAATTACCTAGCGAATCCACGCCCGAATTGAACCAACCCCTATATGCCTCTTCCAACCCCGTCTTCACCTCAGAATTGTCTTGACGATGAACTACTCCAAAATCCACCAAAGCTTCAGGCTCGAATTCTTCAGAATCCACTGAAGAATAACTCTCTCTTTTGCATAGTATGAACAAACAATCCTTTGATGTATCCTCCTTAAACCATGAGTTGAATACTCAATGAAACATCAAATAAAATTAGCAAAATATCCCCAGATATAAACCTTAATATCCAAAAAGAAGATCTGGAGCAGTAATCCTAGTTTTGGACTAAAACAAATACTTATAGAAATCTAGGACTACGAAGCTCGCTCGAGCGAAGACTCTCTCGTTCGAGCGAGGAACCAAAAACGTGTGTTTTCCATAAGTGGCTTCGTTCGAGCCACACAACCTTTGCTCGAGCGTACAATCATCCTTCTCAGGTTTTTTGCTAGACGCAGCCTTCGCTCGAGCGAGAACTCCTTCGCTCGAGCGAACAAGGGCGGACAAGCAACTTCAAATGCAATCTTGCATTTTGCTTCGGGGGCGCTACCCCTCGACCCCGCCTGGGCGCTGCCTCGGACCCGCCAAGGGGCGCTGCCCTATCGACCCCCGCGAGCTGATCGGGTAGCTCGATCCCCGTCATAATTAGCGAAGTGGCAATCTTAAAAGTATTAACATCACAAACTTCTCTGCAAGGCATAATTCGGGTTGGATTCGCATCTAAAAACTCATAGCCTCACTGAAATAAAAAGTGCGAAAGCAAGTACAACTGAAGGAGTTTTGTCAACCGGGATTGCCAAGAATAAAAACCTAACAAGTATGGTGATTGATAGGCCACGAGAGGCTAGTTGATGGGGTAGGTCAAGAAGTGGTATCATGTGGCCCTGCGCAGGATAAGGAAATACCAGGACACGCGTGCCATCTCTGGCGGTTGTCATGGCGGTGTATTATTAAGAGAGAGAGAGAGAGTCTTGCAGGAGGTTGAAATGGGAACTTTGGGCATTTTATATTACTTTTCTTTTTCTTTTTTTGGCATTTTATAATAAGATAAAAGGGCATTTACATACAAGTCCCATTTGTGAACTTATACTCCATTGAGTCCTAAATAAAATCATTTGCTCCTTCAAGTCCCATTAATTTTTAATATCTCGATTTATCCTTTTTTCTTCAAAATGGGACTTGCTGAAGATGGCTTCTTCCCCGAAACCCAAATCACCACCATCTCCGTCGGCGACAAGGTCCTCACCACCGTCCTCTCATCCTCCCCCCTTCTCGTAACCGCCATCGAATCCCTCTACACCGCCCTCGTCGCAGCCAATTTACACACCCATATCAAAATCTCTTCCCCTCATGCCGCCTCGATAGTTCTCGACCCTTTTCTGCAGAGAGTGGGAACATGCTGGGAAAGGGGCTTATCAATAGAGCTTTATAATAATGAAAATAAAGGTGAGGTAATAGATGTGTTTGGGAATTGCCTGTGAAAAAACGAAGAGACTCTCTCATCCACCGCCCAGACCACCATTTTACTAATGAAAATAAAGGTGAGGTAGTGGAAGAGTGGGTGAAAAGTGAGAGAGAGAGAGAGATATAACCCGGAGGAAAAGAGAGATCAGTCCCCCCCCCCCTCCCTGTGTGTGTCTGTTTGTGTCTCCTCTTTACATTTTTCAACACCCAAACTGCAGAGAGAGAGATTAGTTTGATGTGATCATCTCCGAGAGAGAGCCCATGCGATTGAAACAGATTGCAAAGAGAGAGAGAGAGTTTTTTAAAATTAAGAACCTTCTCAATTATAAAATTCTCAATTTTAATCATGAAAAAATTGAGAAATTTCTCAAAATTGATAATTATAAATTTCTTAAAATATTTGCAGAATTATCTTCCTTTTCAATCCTATACTTTTCTCAGAAGCCAAACAGAAATTTTTTAATTTTGATAATAATATACTGAAATCATTCTCTGTTTGAAAATTGAGAATATCCTCAGTTTTGAAATTGAGAACATTCTCAGTTTTGGGATTAAAGGACAAAACATCTTTTTACCTATAAATGAGACTTGTTGGTTCAAAAACTTTTTGACAGGACCTAAGCTACCACTAAATATGTAGACAGGAATTTTTGGTAATTAACTCTAAGATAAATTATAAATACATTTTACATTCCATCTTTGATGTTTTTAATTTTATAATTAGTCGTCTCTTTTATTAATTATGTAATAATCCCGATTTTTAATTATTCTGTAAAATTTATACTAATATTATTTAATCTCAGTTTGGAAAATATATAATTTATTATATATTATTATGTGTAATTTTGTAAAATAATATAATTATTAAAAGTTTAGGGATCAAAATATAAATAATAATAATAATAGGTGTGGTATTAAAATAAATAATTTTTTTTTTGTTGGTATACGATAAAGTGTAATTTAATTAAGAATTAATTTATTTATATAATTATATTAAAATATTGAGTCAAAAGGTAATTATCTTAAATATCTATTAAGGATAAGAATGAATCTTTGTAATTATTATCGAAATCTGCCACGTATTGGCGTCCAGGAAGAGAAGGAAACAGAAAGAAGAAAGAAAAAGAATGAAGAGAAGAAAAGAAAAGAGAAAAAAAGAAAAGAAAGAACGGAAAGAAAGGAAAGAATAGTGGAAACTGAAAGGGTCTTTAATAGTGGAAATAAAGAGTAAGGTATTAAAGTTAAGGTGAGTTATATTATACCTTGAGTCACCAAAATATATTTTACTTATATTTTGACTTACCAAAATCCGTTTTTATATAAGTTATGTTTTAAAAGTTATGTTTTATAAAGGTTTCAGTTACATGGTTTTATTTTTGAACCCTATTTACTTAAAAGGAAACCCATGATATGTTTGTTTATATTTTAAAAAATATTTGACTATGACCTTATAAACAATTATATTTTGTAAGTACCACCACAGGAGTCCCACGCCTTGGGGGATTTAAATAACCATTGGCCTCTGTTTGACCACTTCGTGGTCTTCTATTTGTCATGGATCCATTGACCTATGTTTTGTACGGAGCAAAGTGTTGTACGGAGCTAAGTGCTACACTATTGTGGGAGCCACCTCTTGAATCCGTACTTCTGTTATGATTGTCACTTCTGTGACCTCTGTTCTGTTCTGTACCGTGGTTATGTTTATTTATTTACATAATTTCTGTATTCCGGTTTCTGCTACTTAAATGATTTACTGAATTATGTAAATGTTTTGGCCTAACTAACGATCCATGATTATTTCGTGTCCTTTTTACTCTTGGTATAATATTTCTCACTCTGCCATGTGCTTATAGTTGTTTACTAATTTTCAGGAAATAGCTTTTGGAAAGTCTTAGATGCGAGGCGGTGGAATAGACACACACACAGCACTTTTCTGACATTTTTCTATGTAAATATCGGCCTTTTTGGTCAATATATTTTGTAATAAAAATAGAAGCTCCAATGATTATTTTGGTACTCTTATTTAAATATTACTTCCGCTTGCGTTTATTGATCTGTTTTAGAATTGGCCGGAGGTTACTGGCCATCACGATACTTAACCCTTGGATACGGGGAGCGGGTCGTGACAAATTAATCATTAAATTAATTAATATTTTTTAATAATATTAAAAATATATTTTAATTAATAATTTAAATAATTTTATTATTATATAAAATAATAATTATAAATTTTATTTTTTAATTAATTCTATTAAATAAAAAATTCTAATACCTATTTCTGATTGACCTTTATAACATGTATAGGTGGAAGTGGGCACCTCTTTGGGCATTTTATATTATTATTATAATTATTTTGGCATTTTATAACATCTAGAGGTTAAGTGGGAAGTTCATAGGGCATTTTAAAGGTTATTTAGATGATCTAAATAAATAAATTTTTTAATATTTTATGAAAAAATATGTAAAAAATAATAGAGATGTAATGTAACTCAAAAAATATAAAAATAAAAAATAAAAAGTGTACTTATATAGGTCCATTTGGGAAGATCATTTGGATTAAAATAGTCTTATAAGACTAAATAGGCTATTTTAGCTAAATAAGACAAAATGTCACATGCAATGTATAATCATTTCATTTTTTCTCTTACAGAAGTCAAAAAAAGGCCAAAAAACCTATCTCAAACCCCAAACTAAGTCTTATATTATTATTATTTTAATAAAATTATTCGCACGAATTGATATTAATTAGTGTACTAATGAATGATGTGATATATTCTTAAAAAATTTAGATCTTTATAGTTTATATAATGGGTGAAACTCATAATTTTGAAATGACAATACTATATGATAAATATTGATACATTAATTAATATACCAATTATAACTTGGGGGGATTTTATGGCCAATTTTGGAAAATATGTTAAAAATTTATTTTTCTGACTTTTTTTAAAATGTGCAAAAAGATAAAAAGATAATTAGACTTAAAAAAGCCAAAAAAATAATAAATTGACTTTTAACTAATTGCCAAAAGAGGCATATGCCCTCCTTTGGCATGAGATTATAAGGTTAAAATAGTCACAAAAAGATAAAATAAATTAAAAAATTACGAAGAGAAAATATCAGATTCAAACCATAATCATTTTATTTTTTTCTCCCATAAAAACTTAAAAAATTAAAAAATTCAACCCAAACAAGACTTTAACCCCAGATTAAAAAATTAAAAAATTAAAAAGTGAATGTGTAGGTTGAATTGTGAATGTCATTGCATTTATAAACGTTTATACGTAAACCTCTAGCGTGCAACAAGAAGTCAACGTATAGGTTCAAGTGTGAACGTCATTGCATTTATAATTATAAACATTTGTACATAAACCTCTAGCGTGCAACAAGAAAAAACTTATCAAAATAATATTGTAAGGGGTAAGCTCCCCTCAAAATCTTTCTCTTTATATCTCTTTAGATATGTTTTTTTTTTTTTTTTATAATTTTAATTTAAATTGATAATTCAAATTGTCTATTTCGTAAATCTTGTATTTAAAGTTATTCATGTAAAAAAATAATTTCATTCAATGACTATAAATATATAAACATTATCGATGTGAGTCTAAATTGAAACTTATAAGAAGAATATGGAGAGATATGGAGAAATGAGATATGGAGGGGTGTTTATCCCTGTGAAAAAGATATATAAAAAAAATTAAATAAAAGAGTAAGATTAAAATAACTTCAATCAAAAGCAGTACAATATTAACAAAATATATATATATATATATATATTAAAAAAAGAAATTATATATGACGATTTCATAGAAAATCTATTTTTATCGACATAACACTGTGAATATAATTGCAAATCTTGCAAGAAATAAATAAGATACGAACAAATCAGTACTGTTTGATTTGTTGTGCAAAAATTAAAAGATAGGAATTTACGTCATTCAAATGAGAAAAAGATATAAAGAGATTAGCTTTAGTTTTTTGCTTTTGTAATTGGCTGATTGGGTTATCTATGAAGACAATGAATGCAAATATCAATCAATATTTTTTTAACAAAAATTTAAAATTAAAAACTTACATTTTGACATGGAGTCATATGGTCCAAAATCATAGGCTCGGTTCAAGAATCTATTCAAATTGTTTTGATGCAATTTTTGACATAAATCTGTAAGAATATTAAACTATACATCGGTGTTTTGACATTAAACTACATACATCAGTGTTTGACATTTATGTTAAAAGATAAAGCAAACAATAATACAAAGTACTCAAAATCAAATTTCTTTTTTATCCCAAATACATCAATATGTGATTGATATTAATTCCATTAAAAATAAAGTAAATAGTAGGAAAAATTATGCAAATGGTCCCTATAGTTTACACAATGTATCAATTTAGTCCCTATTATTTCAATTTGCTCGATTTTTCTCCTTAATTAACAGGAATCAAATTGACACATTGTGTAAAATACAATGACCAAATTGACACATTGTTTGACTTTCCATTAAATTAACTTAACAACCATTATTTATTGGACTAAAATGATACAATCCGTTAAATTAAAGAACAAAATTGAGCAAATTAAAATAACAGGGACTAAATTGACACATCATGTAAATTACAATGACCATTTGCATAATTTACCCTAAATAGTAATAAAGAATAGTTAAAATAAAAAATAAAAAAATCAATGTGATATTCATGATAAGTAAAATAAAATAAAAAAGGAAAAAAGGAACCTGAATGGCCAAAAAAACTGAAATTCTGTGTGATGTCGTACTCAAGATAAAATTTCATTCAGGCTACAAATAAAACTGTTCAACTTGTATGTCAATTCATTTTTATATGAAAACTTTATCTGAATACTAAATAGCTAACAGTATTATTCGGATTTTTTTGTTTTTTACTCAAATACAACAATGTTTTGACATTAATTATATTAAAAGATCAAGCAAAAAGTAATACAAAATTAAAAAAAAATAAATAAATTCAATGTGTGATTCATAAAGTTAAAAAGTAGAAGAAGAAGAAGGAGGACGAGGAGGAGGAAGGTCCCAAAAAAAAAAAAAAAATTCAATGTGTGGGGTTATATTTTTGTGTATCAACACGTGGCAAGGTGACGCCGACGTGTCAGCCGAGGTTCCGCGTGTTGATGGTAAGTTTCTGCTGAAGTAACCTAAGGTTTGCCGAGGTAATTACCGAAGCTATCTTAATCCGGGGTAAAGGCATCTTCTTTCCCATACCTCGGCCTCGTCTCCAAAGGCCGAACTACCCTCAGAAGAATTAAGCCGTGGTAACCATGAGGTCGACCATACCAGCCAATATAAAATATTATCTTGGTAGGTGGATGTCCAAACTATGTGGAGAAAAACCATCATTTCACCAACTAAGTGGCCTCGAGGCCATAAGAGTTGATCATGAGGCCATTAGAGGCCACGTGAAGCTATGAAAAGCTTTCACCTGGAAAGCTGCCAAAAGGGTAATAGTGGGCTGGCAGCCAGCTCAAAAGCTGCCGACCTCTCAGTTAACTTTTCTAGTATATATGGAGAGGTAGAGAAGAAGAGGGAGGAGGATCGAAACCATTTTGAACAGAGCAGATACAACTACAAATTGTAACATTTACAATTACATGCTTAGAGAGTGAGAGAATTACTGAGAGTTAGTTGTAATTTTACCATTTATTCAATAGTGAATTACCTCGGCCCCCCCGTGGATGTAGGCATTTATTGGCCGAACCACGTTAAATCCTTTGTGTCATTGTGTTATTATCTGTGCCATCTATTCTGCCTGTGTTTTTACCGCTGAATTACTAAGATAGGCAGTGTGATCAGAAAATCACTCACACAATTTGGCGCCGTCTGTGGGAACGAAAGACAAATAGATGGCCAGTAACGCACAAAACGAGAAGGTCGGGGGCAACACTCCCGCTGTGAAAAGTATGCATCCAAGAAGCTCATCCTTCCATGCCCAGATGTAGCATCCACCAGCTGATCAATTTTTGGCAGAGGAAAGCTATCTTTGGGACAGGCTTTATTTAGGCTTGTGAAATCTACGCAAACCCTCCATTTGCCGTTTTTCTTCTTTACCACCACAGTGTTTGATAGCCATGTTGGATAGTTGACTTCTCTGATGGCCTTGGCTTCTAGAAGTCTGTCAACTTCTTCCTCCACTGCTTCGACGTGTATCAACGTCGGTCTTCTTGCTCGCTGAATGACGGGTTTAGCCGACCTGTCGACGTTCAGTCTGTGACATGTGACCTCGGGATCAATACCAGGCATTTTATATAATATACTTTTCATATATAAATGTAACCACTCTAGTATGAATCTTTTTTTGTTTTTTTATAACCCAAACTGACATATTAAAGATTAATTTTTCCCCCAAAAATACATCAATAATTCTATTAAAAAAATTTATCATATAAATTTAACCACTCTATTATGAATGTTGTTGTACTTGTCTTTTGTTTCGCATGGAATCGCACTTGCAGATGGAGACACGCATGCCATTGCAAATTGAGAGAAGAAGAATGGAAAGCATGTCGGTTATGTGATTGATATCAAGAACCGTGGATAACTCGGTATCAAGAACTTTGCTTAACAACATGAAGTCGGTAAAAAAAATTTAAAAAATTAAAAAAATTCTACATACGTTTAACATAAAAAGAAATTGTAAAACATAAAGCAAACAGTAATATAGAATAGTAAAACAAAAATTCAATGTAAAACAAAAATTTAATGTGTGATTCATGGTAAGAAAATTTTTCTACAGGGAAAAAATATTGTTCCACCCAGTAATGTGTGTAAATTAAATGTATAAATTAAATAATCAATAAAATAAAATAATTAAAAAAATGATTATGTAAATTTAATTTCGAATTAAATGCTTACAGAAATTCAAGTCGAGACTTATGTTCGACACAATCTCCTTAAAATAGATTTCGCCCTCGCTCCGGTGCTTCGAGTTTTACCGGCGTCTACTTCCCAAGATGCAACGACTAACACTTTAATTTGCAGCACTACAAATTCAAGTCTGGAGAACCAAAACTCTGTTGTAACTCTCTCTTTTTTTTTTCCTAAAATAAATACAGAAACAGATACAAGAGCACAGGAAGAACAGAAGAAGAATGACGAAATTCTGAGAGAAAAATTGAATGCCAAGAATGTTGTAATTGAAGGATTTTTATAGTAGAAATAGTGGCTATTCCGAATAGGTAAAAAACCTGTTCAAACAAATTGAACAAGTACCAAACAGATTTGAAA
Source organism: Camellia japonica (assembly GCA_030407325.1). Lineage (NCBI taxonomy): Eukaryota > Viridiplantae > Streptophyta > Magnoliopsida > Ericales > Theaceae > Camellia > Camellia japonica. The sequence continues at coordinate 14,408 of JAPPVO010003079.1, forward strand.
ATGTTTGAACAAATTCAATTTGACTTGAACAGGTATGAACCTGTTTTGAACCCTTTGAACTTGTTCGGGTGGGTCTAAACCCGTTAGGGATCTGTTTGGATAAAGGAAAAATTCTTGACCAATTTATTTAGAATTTTGAAATCAAAATTAAAAATAAATAAATAAATTACAAATGTTTTTGGCCCAAAAAGATAAGTATTCAATTTGACAAGCCCAACCCCAACCTCACATCACGCACCCGCACCCAGTCCAGCCCACCAACCCAACCGACCAGACGGACGGACGGCGGCGGCGCACGCGTGTGATTTTTGTTTTGAGTCCAATGGGTCTAGCCTGCTTCACCCAAGCCCAAGCCTAACCCAGCCCAGCCCACCCAACTGACTGACCGGACGGACAGACGGACAGACGGCAGTGGCGCGCGCGTGTGGTTTTTGTTTTAGGTCCAATGGTCTAGCCCATCTCACCATAACGTCACCCTTCCACAAACTTGGTATCCATTGGGGCCCATCCCAAATATCCCAAGCTAAGGTATATAAACACATTTAAACCCTTAAGCCTTTTCAATGTGGGACAAGCACATTTCACAAATGTGTAGGAAACCCACCTAAATTTATTTTCACGAACCCGAAAATACGCGTTAAATTCTCAATCATCCAGAAATGGTTTTGAGCAACCAAATACACGATGTTATTCACTACACGGCATTAAACATGAACCCAATGAAAAACGTTAAAAATAACGCTTAGGTCCCACCTTAATTTATGCTCAAAGTTAGCAAAAAATAAGAAATTTTCAAAGCCATTTTTCCAACAATCCCCCTGTAGACGTGCCCGTGGGCCTCATGCTACAGCTCGGACTCGATTTGTGTCACGGTTCTTAATCTTGAACCAAAGAGTCCAAATCTGGCAAATCGTTTTGAGAAAACAGATTTTTAGAAAAGAAGTGCCAAACATGGACTACTTCGCCAGATACAGAGTCGCCACCTAAATATTTTATTTTGGGGGAATTTAGGAAACCCTGACTCGGTGCCAAAGGCCACGTGTCCGTCATCACCAAAGTTGCCTCGGCTCGGGAACTTGGGTACGATTGGGGAAGGTCAGCTATGAGCACCCCCTCTCGCCCGATCAAAGATCGGCCTCTACTAACCGTGATATCTTGTTTTGAAAACATTATATGTTCCTATTCTGGTTATTAGTCTAGAATTACTATGTTATGCGCACAGCAAACAAGTATAGACCGAATCGCCCAAATTGGAACAAAACATTTCATGTTTGTTTTGAAAATGGTTTGCTACTCGCAAGTAGGCTACAATGCAGATTTTGCCACCCTTAAGTGGGCTTTAGAAAAGATGGTTTTGCCACTATCTGGTCGGCTTAAAAACTCACAGTTTTAATGCATTATCCCAATTTAGGCAATTTGACCTCCATCCACAGGCATTCAAGCAATTATATCACATAAGTACTTAGCCTCATGGTAGTCATGCTATTATGGCAACATTCACACGCATGCGGTATGCTAAAGCATAAAAGCTTACCTAGTACTCCAAGCCAAAACAGAAACTAGTTAGTAATCATATGCATTATCCTAGTTCATGTTAAGTGGCTAATGCAACACATGCAAAGATGTAATCTAGACAGGCTCGGCTATCCTAAACATGGCATGTGAAATGCTACAACTATCACGTATTCAATTTGGAATTGAAATACAGATGCAGTTTAAATGATGTACCGAGCCCGGTGCATGTAAGACAGATGTATGGATGCACGCATGCTATCATACTGTATGCTAATTTAAATATGCCCTAATCTACCATCGTAAGCAGGTAAATAAGAAGGGAAGAAAGAAATGGGGGATTGGAAGACATACACACACTCACGCACACTTATTACAAATACACCCTCACTCGGAGGGACCGAAAGAATATACAGTCCGAATAATACAGTCCAAATACATAATAAATTATTACAAAAATTCTAATTTAATTAATGATTGAAACGCGAAAAGAAAGGAGGCCACGGCCTCCCGCCTCGGGATGCGCGAATGATGCATGCTCGAATCCGACTTGCCCGGAAACCCGCGCCATGGCACTGCTGCCTCTGTTTTTACTGCTCTGTCTCTCCAAAAATTGCCAAAGTCCCAAAATACCTTCCTTGCATGCTGCTGTATACCACCGGCTGGAGGAAATGTCCACCGGCCACTCACAATTCCCATCGGCTGCTTAGGAGATTATCGGCCCTGAATATAATGCCGGTCGGCACTATATACTGCCGGTCGGCAGAGAATTCCTGCAGAGGACAATTTTGACAGCAGCAGCAGACAGACAGTGCATGGTGGAATTTTGAGCATATGTAACCATGGCCAATGCTCCCTATCATGTATAGGACTCAAGGAAGCATGGCCCTTGACCCTTGGGCCATCAATTATGCATCTTGGTGCATGATAACCTAAGGAACCAAGATTGCATTTCAATGTAAAAATGCATGCAACATACAAAATGAGAACTAAGTCCCTATCATGTCAAGATCAAGGGCCCTAGTGACATGAGAATTGAGGTGTGTTTTGTCACTTGAAGTACAAACACCCCTCATTTCTCACACTTGGTTTGACACCCCCAAACCAAGTAATGCAATGCATGTTATGCAAACATGGCTCAAATGGTGCAATGTGAGATGAAATGCAAGACGTACCAAATGTGATGCAACATATTATGGCAAGTGTGCAATACTAGGTATGCAAGATACAAAGTGTGATGCAAACATGGACACTTAAAGCAATAGGATTGTCATATGTCAAGACTATATTGACCAAGCATGCAACAAGCATCAAGTAAATGTGCAATGGTGGACTTAAACATAATAGGGCAGACCTCAAACCCCCCCCCTAAAACAGTGGCAAAACATGCCCGAAATAGTAGACCAACACTCATGCAAGCATGCAAACAAATGGGCCTAAACCTATGGCACCAAAGAGAACATCTTACTACCATTATCATGACCACTCATGGCATATATTAGGCACATAAAAACAGAGTTCTAGCATGCAAAAACACACCCAAATCCCCTTGATATGGCAGCCCCGAAATGCTCTAAACATACAAGCTTGCATAAGGCCTATTCCTAGGCATAAAAGGGCACACCCTAAAATCATGAAATAAACCACATATGCAAACATACAAACATGATTTATGGACTGAAATATGACCCTAAATGATGCCAAATCATGAGGATGGTCCAAGCTAAGCATGTTAGAGGTCAATATGCTTAAGGCTTACAAGCCAAAACACAAAGTAACCACATCAAGCACACCAAACATCGAAAAAATCAGTGGCTAACAGATCTAAAACATGACAAATCATGATCAAGTGCTTCAAAATGTTAGGCTAAAACATGAGGATATGCTAGGCTAATGGCATGGCACATTTCCAAGCAAAATGGAGGGGTACAAAGCAAGTATAGAAAGCATGTTAAGGGCCAACAAACCCACATTAGACAGAGGTTAAACATGCTCCAAAACACCAAGAAAAAATCTGAAACGAAGCCAAATGCAACCATTCATGCATGCTACCCTTTTGGCCAAAGACAAAGGCAAGAAAGGGACAAAGGGGAGGGGGTGTCCCTCCCCTATACAAGACTTCAAAACACTTCCTCAATACTAAAAACCCTCTGATTTTCAGTGATGAGAAGACAAAAACAACAAAGCAAACAAGGCTTCAAAGAAAAGACACCAAATAGGCCAAAATAAGGTTTAAGAGGGTGAGTTTGCACTCAAACC